>UXGD01000552.1:0-54376 GCA_900474315.1 Torymus auratus | reverse complement strand
GAGGCCGAAAATACAACATTCGCGATCGGGCGCCGGGAGCGAAAGTGGTACTTTCGGCCCACTAGGCAAAAAATGTAATAATTGTTCCCTTTTATAAAAATTTGAATAATCATTACTGTAATTTTTAAAAATTATATAGGAGAAGAATTATAAGCTTGGAGTTGAAATTTTGTAAGTTATGCTGTGTTTTAGTTTTTGTTTCTACTGCTTGGCAGAGGAATATTGAAACTTTTACGTTGCTTAAATACTATAAAAATTAAATAGAACTTTTATTTTGATGTATTTTTTATACATATACTATTCCACTTAAATGTTTCTGTTTCCCGCATAAATAGTTATCTTTGATGTCCTCTACGAGACACAGCATCACGTATATAACGCTGCAATTTATAGTATGTAACGAAAATTTTAAAACATTAGGACATATAATTACATTTTTCTTGGAACGAAATTATTTAAGAAATATACTTAAAATAAAGTCAACTATATGTTAATTCAATTCGAATTTTGAGGAATAAAGATTTAAATAAAATAAGCTATAGTCTCGGTCTCCGCGTACCGTATCATTACTTATTTAAACATATTAATTTTTGTAAAATCAAAAATATTCATCATACGTCAATTTTCTGCGTACACACCTTCTGAAATTATACTCGCATCCCCACTCTACGAATTCCAAAACTACACGTGACCCCTGCCGGCTAGCCCGTTTATATAAACCTCGCGAGCTACGCTGCTCATTGTAGTCGATCCAGATTTAGGAGCGCGGTAAGTTCTTCGAATTAATATACTCCGTTTCCATAAGTACTAGTTATTAGTGAAATAGTGTTGAATAAAGTGCTTCAGTGATAATAATAAAGTATAATCATTTAATTTAATTATTGAGGCCAAGTGAAGTAATTTTTTGCATTAAGTTGAATTATTAATAAGATATTGCGAAATTTCATTTTAACCAAAAAATTTTTACTTCATATCCAACATTAAATTCGTGAGGATAGGATTTAATTATTAATAAGATATTGTGAAATTGTATTTGAACAATAATTTTTTACTTCATATTGTTACGTGTATCCACACATAACAATATTTAACATTAAATTCATGAGGATAGAAAATTGTTAATTCTTTAAAAAAAAAAATGATATTAGGCCATATTAAATTATATAGATATTAATAATTTTTATTTAACTGCGCAGAGTAAATGTCAGCCTGAGCGAGTTTGATGATTTACAATGGCGCTTGGTAGCAGAGTATGGTAAGTTTCATCATTATTTTTTTTAAATAATTTCTCTTTCGGTTTTCTGCATAAATAGTTATCTTTGATGTCTTCTATGAGACACAGAATCACGTATATAACGCTGCAATTTATAGTAGTATAGCCATTTATGTAATAGTATAGTATCTATTTATGCAAATCTACAGATTAAAATATTAAATGTGGCTTATATTTTCCAGCGAACATCAACATACATGGTAGTGTCTGATATCAAGCTTATTGTGGCTGATCAAACTCGACCGGACCGACATTTGGGTAAGATAATCAGATATTATTTATTCTATTAAAAAAATAAATTTATTTTTTAATCTTTTACGAAGATACGCTTATTAATTGATAAATTTATTTTATTATTTATATTTTCAGGGTCATCTAGAAGTGCACCGCAAAACATTACTGATGTACGTCTGGTCGACTTCTTACCCACCTTAGTGTATTAAGTTTAGCTGTAGAATTTATGACATGGCCTTCACCATAGGTAAATATAAATTTCTTGAATATTTCTTTCAATCAATACTTTTATAGTTTTACATCCAATGTATAACATTTGATATTAAATACTTTTTTATATTTAAATTAATTTTTGTTTTATGAAGTAATTTTAGATATAATAGTAAAATATACGATCTTTGATAATAGTTATAGTCTCTAACGACGTTACATTATTGAATTTACAGCATTACTTATTTGTTATTATTATAAACAATGTACTTATCTATTTACAGGTCGTGAGCAGCGCAAGAACGTGTTCCACTCACACCAGTTTGATACCAGTGTTCGAGTCCTTTTTCGGATACAAGTGATTGCGCTAATGAATTGAGTATTAGGCTTAGTTTTAGCTATATGTAAATATTTAATTTTTAATACTTATAAAATCGCTGCATTTTTTTTAAACCATACAAATATTTTAGTTTAGAATAAGTTATAGATTTATGTATCTATTAGTTTAGAATTAGTTTGGATATTACAGTATTACTGTGGAATACTACCATTTTCTAAAATTGTGAGACTGTAAATATTTAGATATAGGACGCCGAAATTGTCAACTATAACTGATCAGTTTATATATTTTGCATGTACATAAATTTAGTCTAGACTATTTTGGTAAGATACTAATGTTTAAATGCTTGCACGTTTTGAGAATTTGATAGAATGCGTTTTATTGTACAGTGATATTGAAAAATCCAAATGTTTATTACGACGCTTATAGTGAAAAAATATAATAGTTAATCGTATATAAGAAGATCGCACGGATTGTGAAATTTTATTGTAAAAAGATTTTCCGAAACAGTCGATAATAATAAAGTTATAATGTTCACGACATGTATTGATATTTTTAATTGTCCTTGCTATCTACCTTTTTAATATTTCCCCTATTACATATTCAATAAATTATTAAACATTAAACATATTATGCAATAAAAAAAAGTGATTTAAAGTAAAGTTATAAAATATTTAAATTATAATTGAAAATTATCTTAAAAATTTAGTATTCTTTCTAACAAGTATGTGCTGCTAAATTCAAAGAAATCATCAATATTGATTATAGTAATTGATAGAAATTTTTATTCAATATATAAAAGTATATTAGAACGTGAAGTTTCTGTGAAATACTTGATGTATAACCGGGCTAGCTTGATTGAACATGGCGAGAAGAAAATCAAAGAAATAGAGGAAGATTTGTTCTTAGCTACGTTCAATAGACGTGTAGGATTACAATAATAAAATATATAATATTGAAGAATAATTAAGGTAACTTGGGGTAATTCGGCCACCTTAAGCGGAATATTTTCTTTCTCCTTCTGTAAATGCGTTGGGATATTCATGATGACTGTAATTGTTAGGAATTATATGAAATAGTAATCGTGGAGATAAAGTTATGCTTCGTTTAAGCTTATTTGTTTCTAAAGCAGGGGAATTTGAGACTTTCACGTGGCTTATAAATAAACATGTATTTTTTATGTATATTCTATTCCACGTAAATGTTTCTGTTTTTAACATAAATACTTATCATTGTTGTTTTCTATGAGACATAGAATCGCGTATAGGAACGATGCAATTTACAGTACAACGAAAATTTTCAAACATTAGGACTGGATATAATTACATTTTTCTTGGAATGCAATTATTTAAGAAATATGCTTAATATTAAAGTCAACAATAAGTCAAACAAACTATCTATATACCTTTTCAATATTTTCCCTATTACATATTTAAGAAATTATTAAACATTAAACATATTATACAATAAAAAAGAATTTAAAATAAAGTTATGAAATATTTAAATAAAGATTAAAACTTATATTTTTAAAATTTAGTATCCTTTGTAACAAGTATGTACTAAATTCAAAGGAATCATCAATATAGATTATAGTAATTAATAGAAATTTTTATATAATGTTAAGACTAATTACTTCGTAAAATTACTTACTTCGTATACACTTCAAGAAATTTCTATTACTAATAATTCTAATTCTTACACATATACACTCATACATCACACACTTACCGGTCACTAAGAAGTATAGATATTATAAAATATTAAAATTTTATTATATTGATAATCATAATATATTGAATTTTTATCCGTTATAAGGTAAGGAAATATGTATAAGTTAGAAATAAAGTCACCAATTTTATAATTCAATTTACTTTATTCTTAACGTTTTATAAAATGTACAAAAGCACGTGTAAAGTGAAAAATTAACACCGTCGTCTATACACTCGTATTTTTATTTTATTTTTTATCTCTTTTATTTTTATAAGCTCTTCAAGTTCATAAACTTGCGAGTCACTATACTATACATGTACGTGACAAAGTACATAGTCAAAATATACAAGCTTTATTATCTACTTTATTCCGAATGTCCTAATTATTGATAAAAATTGCATGATACCTTATTTACTCTTACATAACTTATCCTATTTATAACTATAGATATAAATATAAAAACAATAATCACGATATTGCTGGTGAAAAAACTATATCTATAATTTTGCAATCAACAATTAGGACATTTACTTTATATCGCTTTTTTTACTTTGCTTTTTTGAGACATTTTTTCTTGTAAATTAATGTTCAAGCGTCTATCTCATATTGTAAATATACGGTGCTTATATGAATTAAGTTTCTTAATTCAATATTTTACGCCCTCTTCTTTCATGTATATGAATATATTTTAAAGATACATACGAAGGTCAGACTTAATTTTATCTTCTTATAGATGATGAAGACATATATATGGAAATGTACGAAATTATAACGCTGTCACACGTAATTCGATTGGTACTTTAAGTAAACGTACAAAAAAGTTTTAAATTATCTGAACGCTTATGCGCTTAAACTATCCTGTTTTATTAGAAACCCTATAAAATATTAACAATTTGTGCATCTTTATTAACTTTAAGTAAAAAAAAATATAGCAGAATCAACTTTTCGATGTGCTATATAGCGTAACTTATCGTAATACGAGTATAATTGTATTTTACGTGTATTTGATACCTTTAAATATAATTTTCGCATCTCATCATATTATTGCATAACAAATAGATTATCTTTAAATGCTATAAAAATCTATCCGCCTTGAAGACAATTTATTTTAAATGACAATAAATTATGCACAAAATCTCAATATACAAATTTTTACTTAAGACTGGAATTAAACTATGATAATTATATTTACACTACAAATTACTTATATGATTCTAAATGCTCAAGAGGCTTTCCTTTGCATTATTTGGCGTACATGTAAACATTTTTAAGGCACTACTTATTTACAAATTTATTTCCAAAATTATATTTTTGATTAACTTTTTCTTTCGCTATTTTAAATCACTCTAAAACAATAAATTATATTAGACGTATAATCATCGCAACAAACTTATGTTTTAGAGAAATTTACGTGATCTATGAAGAATTATTTAATATTTAAAAAAACAAATACTTCTACGATATATTGCAAATATTTTATAATTACGTGGACTTATAAAATATTGCAACATATTGCAGTAGAAGTAGAAACATATTTACGTGGCAATTAATACATTTATAAAACAGTATAAATTTAATCTTGTCAAAGTAGCAAATTATTTGGGAAGATTCTTATTGGTTTAATTGCCTATATTTAATCTTTTAAAGTTATATTTCTGGTTAAACACATACGCCACGAATGCGCGGGAAAGTCACATCTCGGCGTGCGCGCCGTAAAAAATATGGGCGCACCTACGAAAATTGGACGGACGTACCTGTGATTGGGGATTTATTCTCGAAGAATTTAAAGGAAGGCAAAGATAGAGACAGAAGAAGGTTAATGTGTTGAAGCACAGAAAGGAAATAGATTGCGAATCCCCAAAAATTTCGCAAATCATGAATTCTTGCAAATCTTGTAAAAAGATGCGCTGAACTCGCAGTGCACGATTACCACTAAAATATCATCTAAGTTGTTAGTAGAAAACCATATAACTATAATACATTGTAGATGCCGCTTGTCTCGCACTTTGAATAATAATAATACGTGCGAGCATATTTTTATATCACATTGAGCGACTCCTCGATAATAGTAATTGAAAGTCCTGGCAGTGATCGATAACGTAATATATAATATAATTTCGTAGAAAAAAAAAGGTTTTGTATAAATAATATGCATGTATATCGAGTTTTATGTATATATATAACTTTACTTAACAAATTAGTTGTAAATATAAAATAATATGTCTAAATAATAAATTCATGGAACGCGCATCAACATTCGAGCGATGCGAACTAATTAATTATACATTTTCATGGATATATATATACTGACGACTGATTTCGATGACGATATTGATGATGAGATAACGAAAAGTAAGAAGCAAAAAAATAATAAATAAATATAATAAAGGCTTGGAATCTTGCAGAGAGGGTCTGTTAATGACTACTTTTGCTAAATAAAATTGGTAAATGTTTCGTAAGTATAGAAAAAAAATTAAAATAAAGCTTTATGATGAAGCAAATTTCTCATATAAAAAAATATACAACGCGATTCGCAACAGCAGTTTACGCTACAGACTGTCTTTTCAAGATTCCAAGAGACAAAAAATATACAAAATGAGAAAAAACGCGGAAGAACCGTTTCTGGCCGGAACGCAAATCTAAGATGTTAGTTTATTCTACAATGTTACGGTTGTCTTTGTAATAACCGTTTAGTAGGAGATCATTATAACAGACGCCTCGGAGTATACTTCGTCTATCAATTCAGCATTTGAATGGACAGTTCGAGCACGAATTACAAAAAAGATTTATATAACTTCCTCGGCCGTCCGTACGAATCTTAACAGAAATAAACACCATCGTCAAGAAATTGTATAAAATATTCTCGTTAATAGTCCGACTTCACTCTTATGTTCAATTATTTACCGACCGCTCGCCAGTTGGTATATTCGCAACACGCGCGTCCACACGTCGGCTTGCTATACATCATGCTCTGTATAGACACCTATATATATACTTCCAATAACGGATGGTAAAGAGTAGAAAACGGTGGTAAAAAAAAAGGAAAAAAAAAGTTTGTCAAAAAATCACATAGCGGTTTCCAATGGTTGGCTCTTACTTCGGCCGGCTGTCGAGAGCTGCGTGAGCTCTGTCGGCTCATTCGGCAGAAACGCGTCGAAATTCGTCTCGAGGATTGCCTCGCTTTTCGAGCGCAACGGCCTATCCTCGTCGAGGTTGGTCTCGAGGAGCGCCTCGCTGCGCGGTCGATCCTCGTAGTAGTAGTGGTGGTTGTTGTTACTGCTGCCGTTGTGCTGATGGTGATTGTTGTGGTGATGATGAGGATGGGGCAGAGTGGCAGCGCTGTGGCTGCTGTAGTACTCGGGCACCGGCTCTGAGGCAGGTGTCACCGGTGTCGTCGTGTCGTAGTGGTGTCCGTTTACGTTGTCGTACTCCAGTGACGAGTTGTTCGTGCGCAGATCACGCTTCAACTCGCTGATGGAGTCGCTCGTGCCGAGGCTCGAGTTGAGTGGTAGGGTGGAGACGTTGTGTAGGTAGCCCGAGGACACGTCCACGTGCTCGCTGCTCGGGGTTGCGATTTCCTGCAGGAAGATTGGGTTGTTTTAGTATTAATGCACATGTTTATCATCTTTGGTGCTTAATAGGAGGAATGCTTTTGTACATAATTATCTTTTATTAAAACAAACAAAAATTTTCGAAGTATTATAAAGTACTTTTTATTTAAAGTACGAAAGTTTATGTTACAATGTATAATATTTAAATCCATTTCAAAGATTCAATTGAAAATTAATCTATTCTATAAAAAATTTAAATATGAAATCCTTGGGACGTTTAAAAAGTAAATCTACTTCTTTAATTACCTCGGGCGCTGCAACGCTGTTGGCTTCAGATTGCCAAGCGCTGTTGTTACGTGATGTAAAGGTCGAGTGATTTCGGAAGCCCTCGTTTCGATAGGTAAGATCATAAGCTGGATTGTCCCCCGTGAACTTGGCGGCGACACCGCTGGCGCTCGTACCGGGGGAGTAGCGTGGGTTGTGCGCTTCGTAGACGTCATAGCAGTGGTTGTCTTCGAGTGACGAGTTCAGCTGAGACTTGTCCATCGAGTCCAGACTACCACCGTTGGACATCTTTTTGTAATCGAGGGAACGCGAGTTCAGCGTGTCCGTAGACTGCTTTGTCTGAAAATGGTGAGATTTCCGTTTTAGTTTGTGGTCGTGGTTGAAGTCATTATCAGAAAGAAATATGGGTTCTTTTACACATGTATGCATAATTATTCCACAATGAATTAAAAAAAATGAATTAATATGTCGAAGAAGAAGATTTCATGTTTTATTAATAACCCATTTTTCTGTCTAAGTTTAAAATATTGCAAACTTTGGTTGTTGTATTGAATGCTTGTTGTGAAATTTAAATATTTAAAACAAGTATTCAAACACATTCTCTAGACAGTAATAAACAATAGCGGTGACAACACAAAAGCATAATTGTTGTAATTCGCCTAGGCAAGAAAAAAAATGAAATATAAGTAAATTGAATAATCAACTGCAAACAACTGAAAGCCCAATAACAAATATGGACGGCCGTAACGCATGACGAAAAAGAAAGCGCACATTATGAAGAACGAAAAATTGTCGATTTGTGCTCTAACCTGCATTGGTGGTACGAGAACCACTCTTTTTTCCTTCTTTGGCTGCTTTCGTGATTTATAGGCAGATTAGTGATGGACAAAGAAGAGAGTTTCGAAGAAAAGGTTGCTTTTTAATAATTTAAATGCTATTGGTTAATCTTTTGAGTCAAGAGAAACTTCTTTCTTATTTTACTTTAAAAATCATTTCTACATATTATTTTAATGTTATGATTGGATAGAATGCAAAGTAGTATTAATCTATTATTAAACAAAATATTTTTTGATTCAGTGCAATTTAAAATATTTTCATTGACCCAAAAGTTCGACTAGATTCGTAATTGAAATTGTACAAGAGAAATCTGTTAAACAAGATTTATTTTGATTTTCAGTAAGCTGGTGCTTTAACTATTAACACTCTAAAAGCAATGCATAAGAAAAAAAATTGTTAAAAATAATTATTATGGTATATGAGGTTTGGTTTGTTGTAGCTTTTCTAAGAATTGCTGAGTTTTTTTAATTCTTCCTAAGAATTGAGCACATATGCGAAGCTGGAGCAAAAAGCGCGAATTAAATATTGTTTAACAGAATTCTCATCATTGATATTTTCATTACAAAAAATCTATGAAGTATATAATGTAAGAATGACCAGGCAATGAGAGAAAATAAAACTTACGGGTATCGGTTTTCTTCTTTGGTAAGCCAGCTCTGAAAAGCCTGATGTGGAACCTACTGAGCGTAGTGAATGAAGCGACTGCCGAATTGAATTTCGTCTTTCGAGCCTCTCTACGTGGCGCCTCTTCGACTTTGAAACCCAGAGAACAATAGCTGCGGCTAATAAAGCCAAAGCTACTGCTATTGCACTTAGAACCCCGACCGCTACTATGTCCTTTCTCCATGAAAGTGGATCAATGTAAATTCTTGGATCTATGAACAGGTAAACACGAATTTATTTATTAATTGTAACAAATTGATTGTGATTTTAGTTTTATTTGTAGAAATCGGAAAGCTTACCTATTTCACAAATAAATGGATTCGGTTGACCACAATGATCAATTTCAATTCTCTGATACGTAAACATGGTACATTGGTCTACTTTCTCTAGTTGTTGAATCCAGACGCGCTCGGAGTAATCAAAGCGATCCTGTTGCTTTCGTAAAAATTTCCAAAGTTCAATGTAATCGCCCATTACAAAAGGCATTGATGCATTTGCAGACTGTCAAAGTAACATCAAAATTGTAAATTAATACGACAAAATGATACTTGTAAACGTGAATTGTTTCTATCTAAAAAAATTCTTACTCTGCAGAATTCTCGGGCAGAGAAGTAATCCATCGGCGCGCCGATGTAAATGTAACAGGTATCGCCTACTAGATCCCAAGCGGGAGGACATTTTCCAGTCAGAACTGACTGATTGTTCATGTGGTACGGTTGGAATTCTACTTGCAAAAGTTCTGGCGAATCGCCTCGATCGCGGATTCGGCCAGCGACCGCGAGAGTCTCGTTGTAACCCCAGTAGTTGTGACGAGCGTCTACGCTCGATCTCCACATTTCCAGTTGGCTGTAAAGGCAAGTAGAATTATTAATTTCTTGATACTAATGTGCAGAGCAACTCAAACAGACGAAAAAACGAAGCTCATCAGCGAAGCACATATAAAGGACATAAAAAGCGTAACACAAAGATAAAATACTGAAATACGTAGGTATTCTTGGAAGGAGTAAACTTTGGGTCTTTGAGCTGAATTAGATAAAAATTAGATCTGAATTTTTTGTTAAAAATGGAAAATTGATTAAATTCTTTCGTTATACTGAATTCTTATTGTGTACAAAATTTTACTGTGCATTTAGTATTCTGTTAATGTTAGGTGCCTTTGATAAATCTTTTAAAAATTCTTAGAGTCAATGACGTATTATTATTTCAACTTGTTAAAAAGAAAATTTTATGATTTACGCCGATCGTTAAAATACGTTTTCAAAAGTTTTTATATTAATGTTATATTAAAATTGTTAACATTTCGTGCAGTTGATGTGCTCGTAGTGAACTATTTGATTGTAAAAAATTACAAAAATTTAATAGTTCTTAATATATATTATAAAGTCGACAGGTTTATAAGATATTTAAGACGATAATATTTTATATTGTGCTTTAAATATATTCCAAACAATTAACACAAGTGTGTGATATTTATTGTAAGTAAATCCCCTTGTTACTCGTACGTAATAGAACATAGTGAAAAAAATATCACTTTGCTGAACACCACTTGGCTGTGAAAAAGCAGCGCATGTAAAACTAAAAGCACGACGGTTCGTGACAGTCGTGTACTTACTTAGTGTACCATTCTGCATCGACCACGCTGATATTTATAATAACGTGCATGCGCATTCGTAATATGAAAGGAAAAACAATTTGATAAATTAAGAGAAAAACTATGAGGAAATACTTAAAAATAAAATGGGAATCTAGTAAATCTGTAGGAGACAAATCTATGACAAATGTTCTGTTTTGTTAATTAAAATAATGAAATGCATCATCTATTAATCACAAGTTGCATCTGATGATATTCTATACTCACAGTGATCTGTTGATTGTTAACATCTCATAATCGTTGTCAGGATTGAAGAAAATATTATCCACGTATTGCTGACCAGGAGTTCCCGCAACTATTGTGCTTCTACCTTCGCGATCTACTGCGTAATTTCTAAATAAAAATTTTTAAATTATTATTCATTTTTATTTAGATATCTATAATTAATTTTTCATAAATATGATAAGCTTACTTGTAAAATCCGTTATGAGAAGTACTCTGGTATATTGGAAGCCGGACCCTTTCAAATCCAGATATCTCCAACAGATGTTTACCCAAATTAGCGTGTAAGTAATTAAGGGTCATATTGCTAACTACTTGTTTTAATACAATATTGTTATCGTATGATGCATTATTTTTGGTGAAATAATTCCTGAATATTGTAACTTCTTGATAAGGGCTGCTTTGTCGACCTTCAACGTACCTTAAAATACAAATATTTATATATTTATTTTATGCATTCATAAATAGCTTATATTATTATTTATCAGAATCAATCGTAAAACTTACAATGCTGGTGTATCGTAATTTTCTGCAAAGAGATTATTATGAATCCAACCTTTAAGGGAAGTTGCTGAACCGCGTGAATCAGCTCTGATGCTAAGACCTCCTTGATTTTTCATAACCAAGTTATTCTATATAATAATTTAAAAAATATATTAAATATATATCACACAATAAAATAATTTACATTGCCAATACATAACTAATGAAATACGTACTCTGAAATAAATGGATTGAGTATTTTGAATGTCCAATGAAACGGCGGACTTGCAAGTACTGAAGTTTCCATACAGCTTTTCGCAATTATCTACAAACTGATTTCTTTCAAGAGTAATAACAGCATTAACTTCTCCTGCACTCGAGTATTTAACAGCACCTTCTTGACACTTTGAAATAATGGAGTATGAAATATTATGTTGCACATCTCGGTCTGTAAAGTAATAATTTAAACCATAAATAGTCTATACTTATCAAATTATAATTATGAAAAATAAATATTTGAATAAGACTTACTAAATCCTATTGCTGATATAGGCAACGTAACGACTTCTGCGATGAAACCGTGAACATTACTTGCTCCGGTAGCAAACAATTTGACACTAAGGCTTGGTCCCTGTGTTCTGAATAGTTTCTTCTCCAAGTTACTGTTTACGTAAAGTTCGTCGATTTTCTTAACCGTTATGTTGTAAATATCACCATCGTAAAGCGTTAAACTATCCGGCCTTCCCGGTTTGCCAGTAGAGTTAAACAAATTAAACTGCAAAAGCCTAAAAGAACATTTTGAATTTAGTAAATAGTTTTTAAAATTAAGTAAATACCATATAAATAGAAATATTGAAAGTACCTGAATCCAAAAGGCTTTGCCCGATGACTACTTCGGAAGATCTTGACGCAATTCACCGGATTATTGTCGTACTTGTAGTACAAAAGTACACGCTCTTCTATGGTGACTTCTTTGGTCGTATCACAAATATCGACTAAACTGAACAAATCGTATGGTGCATTCAAATCTTTGAGAGGGGTGAAGGAACTTTCATCAGCCTCGCGACCTTCGCCTGTCAGCGACAAAATGTTTATGCCATTACCCAGTACATCTTTAACTTCATTAAACAGCAGCTCGACCTATAAAATCATTCAATCAAACGTTTTAATTCCGAGCCATTGCCGATCAGCCGAACGATTACAGCGAACACAGCTATACATACCGTATGAGTGGGCGATATAACGTTAATGCCGTGATGGGCGCTCTGATTGACACTGACGCGTGTTATAGCCGGCGACTTCATGATGGACTGCACCGCTGGTGATTTTTCATTGTGAAGGATTCCAGCTCCAGTAATGTTGACGTGTCGGAGCACGGACTCGACCCGCCGTACCGTTTCGTGTGTGACCACGTCGTGGATGCGGTATTCGTACAGATAATGCTCGAACTCGCTGTTGGCAATGCGGATGCCACCCCAGTAATTCTGAGAACTGTCCAGATTGCGCTCACCGCAACGCAGGAAGACGAATTGTCCATCCCAGGGACACTCGTGACGGTGGCCGAACAGCTGGCCGTTCAGCCGAATTTGGCATTCTTCGAGGCTCTCCTCGTTGCCGGTACACTGAATCGAAAAAAAGTTGATTAAATATCAAATTAGTTTCTTTTTTATTTAAGGAAGAAAAAAAAAATTGGATCTTTACCTGTAAAGGTTCTGGCCATGACCATATCCTGGATAAGGAACCAGGATGCAACTCGTATCGACGATCTCGCGATACATAAACGTTTAACGGTTCGTAGCCTAACTGGCGACAAGCCACTTGCGCGTTGCGCTCGGTAAATCGATTATCGCAAATCGGAATCCACTGAAGGGTTGTGCGATTGAAATACTCCACAAAACCTGAGAAAAAACGTATCCACGTTACATACTATTGAAATTAAATGTAATAAAAATGAAAGATTTCTAAAAAAAATATATTTGGAAACTCACCTTCATTCGTGGAACTTGTACAATTTTCCTCTTTGCACAGTCTGATGGTATCAGGTTTGACACTCCTCTTACTAGCCATTGGTATGTCATTACCCTCTCTGATGGGCCTCATGATGATTTCATGACCGGGCGCGCCGATCGCCTTCAACGTTCCCAGCACCAAAATACCGACGTTTGGAGCAAATTCCATTACCACGTCGGGTTGAATGTATAATGTCGCGTCGGGCATGACAGTAATATCGGATCGAATGACGTATGGTTTTTCTCTCGCTTGAAGCGATAAATTGTCGACTATGCGACCACCGAGGTTGTTTAAGTCAACCTCCATTATAGGCTCCCATGATGCCGATATCGAGGAATCGACAGAATCGGTTGTCAAGTAAGGCCGGAAATTAGCCACTGCGTGATCATTCCAATCGTCAAAATCGAAGATCCTTTGCCTAAAATGCGAATTGATGATTAGTTTAATTTGAAAGTCATTTATTAGTTGGTAATTAATGAAAAATGTATGTAAAATGAATGTATTTTTAGTATAGTAATAATCTAGTGTATTTTAAAATTTATAAAGCTTACCGAATCTGAAGATCTTCGGCAGTACCCCACCAATTTTCACTGACGTCAACTTTGTTGTTGATTTTCGCGGTTTTAATACCGGCAAGGAGCTCGTAATCCAGAGAATTCTCGCCAAATAAATTTCTGTTCACGCGCACTTTCTGGATACCGTGGAAACCAACGACGTAAGTTGGCGTGTTGAACATCTGGTGAAAGCCACGAGTGGTTAACACTCCACGACTGTTCTGCTTGACCTCGTTGAACATGAATCTCGCATCTATGTCGCCCATTATTTCGGACTGACTGTCCGCATGGAATTCCACCATGAATGTACCAATGTTACGCTCTATTCTGTTGCCCTCTATTTTCATACGTTTTTCCATCCCACGGACGGAAATCAAGCCCGTCTTGCATTTATTGCCCTCGAATCGATTGCGCGACATATTGAAGCTTGCAAAGTGACCGTCGACGACGAACGCGAATTGCTCGTTGGACTGCCACGTGTTATTGTCCATGTAAATGGAGTGGGTAAAGTTTTCGTTGTACTGCCAGACATACGGCAGGGCGACCTCAAAACCACCAGCTTGGTTTCGCTCGATTGTACTGTCTTTGATGACCCAGTGGAAGAGGTTGTTGGATTGACGCATATCCCGACTGTACTGGATTATTCCTCGGCCGTTGTCAGTGACAAGACTGGAAAGTACAAAAAAAAATACATGGATTAAACACACAAATAAAAAATTTACAAATACTTACGCAAGATGTTATTTTATGTAAAATAGATTAAAAAAACAAAGCAATATTTTCAAAATAACTACAATAATTAATATACTTTTTTTAGTAAACCTTACCTGTTATTAACATGGATTGTAATCTCGGAAAGATTGGAATGGAAGACGTTCCAATGGGGAGAATTAATGTAGATAGCCTCTTCGTGGTTATGAGAGACTTCACAATTGACTAATTGAATCGACTCATTGGCTTTACGGAGGTAGTGATCGCCAAGCTCGTCAAGATAACGATTGTAATACGAAGCCAAGATTCCGTGCCTATTACCGCGAATTTTCGTGTTTGATACCCGAAGAGTTGGAATTGGACCGCGAACTATACGATTTTTGTAATCCTGTAAAATAAATAAAAACATAATTATTAAATAATTTTCATAAAAATTCAAAATATTTAGAAAATACAATTATAGATCTTTTCACTTAATTCTTTTTTAAAAACACAAGTTTTATAGCGTCTAACTTTTTAAAAGTATTTTAACAATTAATGAAAAAAAAAAAAATTTAAGATACATCAATATAAAAAAGTTTTACCTGAAATGGAGCAGGAAGTGCTGTAAGAACAATTACTGTTCCGCCTAAAGCGTTATCTCCGCTATGGTATTCAAAAACTACAATGTATGAGCTGGAAGCAACCGGAAATACTGTAAGATCTCTTTTCACATGCCATATGTTTCCGTTTTTGTGTTTGATATTTTGCGAATCGTGTAGTATGATCTGCTCCGTACTTCTGTTGTGTATTGGATTCAAAAGTTGAATGCCGACTACGTAGCCTGGCGTGCACTGTAATTGAAAAATAAATTTAAAAAATCAATTTAAATATCCAAAAAATATTTAGGTGACTGTGCAAAAAACAATCATTTCAATGCGCGAAGAAAACTCACTTTGATATAATGATAACGATCGATGGCTTCGCCAGAGATCTTGGAGGTGACGAGGTACTTCGTCTCGCCCATCGCAAGCTCGATGTCAGCGCTGTGATCGGGCACTAGTATAGGATCGTAGTTAGAGTCGAGCGACGTATCCGGCGAGCTGGTGAACCATCCCGCAAATTCTCTCTGCTGGACCGCAGAGAACGCGGGATTGTGCCGAATACCGGCGATCTTGTTGTCCTCCAGTCGCGAGCTAGCTATGCGCAGTCCCAGTTGTTTGAAGCTGATACCGCTGCCGCGATTGTTAGAGAACTCGCTGTTGCGCACCGTGTTCACCGCGTCCGCCGAGTAGATGTCAGAGTAGAGGACTCCAAGGCCGTCCTGCAGGTTGTTTATCACTTTCACGCCTTCGAGAGAGTGGCGGGCAAAGTCTATCTGCAGAGCTGTGAACAAAAGTGTAAAATAAATTTACTTGATGAAATTTTAACCTGATTAAAACTCATAATGTACTTTTTAAAAATGCCATCATCTTGTTATTGACGTAATGACAAATTAAAAACTCACCAGGCTTGAATGAACTGGTAGTGTAATCCAACAAGCCCGCTCTATCGATGGTAATGTACTGCAGATCGCTGCGAAGCGCAAGCGGACCCAGCCGTAGACCAGCCCAGGCTGCTTCCGTGCATCTCACGCCGACATCGTGTTCGTGTGTGCACGAATTTTCAAAATCGTCCATGGCCTCGGCCCGGCAACGCGTCACGTCGACGTCGTCGTCCGTGCACTGGACATTACTCAGAACGATATCTTCATTGGTTCCCGCGCTCGGGATTTGCGAGCGCTCCATAAACCAATTGTCGGGGTCGAGGGTCAGGCCCAGCTGGTGGCAGACCAGAGCCGCGTCGCGCATCGTCCAACCGTAGTTGCAGACCGTGCCCCACTTCTCGCCTATACGCACCTATACGCAAATTACAATGTGTTAGTATTCACAGAAATCTATATGGATATTTTTAGTCGGTTTTCTTTAGTTTAAACAAATTTTGTAAATGGTATTATAGTCTATTGAATTTATCAAAATTTAGTAGTATATTTATAGGATGATGAGTAAAGTATGATGCGATATACAAAATTTAATAAACCGACTAGTCTTCAGAATAAATTGACGTAAAAAATAAAGATAAACCAGAATGTCGAATCCTCACCTGTAATCTGCCCTCATGATTGGTCTTGCCACCTAACAACCTGACAGGTACTTTGCTCGCCTCGGGAATTGGCGGCACGAGCGCAGGCTCGGCCGCGTCCCCCATCTCCTCCATCATGGTCTCGTTGTCGGCGGTGACGACGATCTCCTCCTTGAGTGTCATGAGGATGTTGCTGGGTCCGGTACCGCGAGCCTCAAGTTTGCCCGCGACCATGATACCCACAGCCGGAGGGAAGCGTAGCGTTACGCCCGGATGGAGACTCAACTTTCCGCCGGGCCGGATATTAATATCGCGCTTCACGATGTACTCGCCTGCCTGCAAGGTCTCCTGGCCGTCGACCTCGCCACCGACGATGTTGGTGCCGGGCGCTAGGAAACGCGGTACAAAAGTCGGGTTTGGGTTTATTGTGTTGGTGGCCGGATTGCTGCTATGCAGCAGATACGGCATGTACTCGATCTTCGCCAGGTTGTATCTGTCTTTTCTGTGGAAACGTGATTAAATTTTAGATTAGTAAACGGTTTTGTAAAAATCTTCAAGTACCAAACCCAAAGTGTTTATTTAAAATGTTGTACGTACCTATGGAAGAGTCTTTCGAATATCTCCGGTTGTTCGCTCGAACCAAGCCAATTGTACGTACAATTGATGATCTTGCTCTGATCCTCCAGATGCGAACCAATCTCATATGTCGATTCGGGATTATGTAAGATGTTTCGGAAAATTTGAACATTGCTCGACGAGACGGCTACCACCGCTGAAACTCTCGATCGAGGAATCAATCGTGAACCTTGCACGTCTCCGTTATCGAAGGGCTCTCTAACCCTATTGTCTCTGAGGAAATTTCTCGTGAACAGGAGACGTTGAACGTCGCTGTACGGCGATAAGCCTAAACTGGCCACGAAGAATCCCTTGTTGTCGTAAAACTCGTTGTGCTGAATCAGTAAATTGGCCGGGAGAATGTTAAACTCCTCGTACAGGGGATTGCGCACGAGGATGCCGCCGTAGGTGTGCTCGCGGAAGTGATTGTACTCGATGACACCATCGAGGTTGAGCGCAGGACTGAGCTTGATGCCCAGCTTGGTGTTCTGTACGAAAACGTTGTGACCTATCTGGAGCTTGAGGACGCCCTGATTGTAGCGCCAGCTCGATTCGACTTGAACCGTTGTCTCGCTGCTGCTGTTGAACCAGTTGCCGGTTATGTTGACATAGGAATTGCCTGTTGAATTTCCAACCTGCGAAGAATAGATTAACATTTACATTTTTTATTTTATTCAAATAAAATCATGATTGATCGAGGGGATTCTACCGCTTATATACGTCTAACACGTACAAAACTTTTTAATGAATTGTTCATATATTGCATGGTGAGAAAAGATATAATATAATAGAGAAGTATTTCAAGTAAGGGAAAACATTTTTTTCAACAATATTTTAGTACTTATAAAATAGATATCAACAATCGAAAAAATGATTCAACAAATCAATTCAATCTTTTTTGTTTTTGCTCCAATTTTAATTTGGAAAGGCTCATGTTAATCTTTCTGAAATTTCATTACGAGGAACCACGGGAAAAATTAAAAAATATTCAAAATCTAAAAAGTTACAGGCAATTGTTTATCAAGTTTTGAACAAATTCATATCAGATTCCTACATAAAATATTGTTGAAAAAATGTGTTCCCTTACTTGAAATACTTCTCTATTATATTATATCGCTTCTCACCATGCAATACATATATGAAGAATTAATTAAAAAAATTTTTGTGTTTAAGACCTATACAAACGGTTGAACCCCCTTAAATTATAGAATAACCACTCACCAATATGCCAATGTCGCGGTTTCGGAAAATCTCTGAATACTCAACGACGGTGGTCTGATTAAACGCCACGTATTCAGTGGCGGCACTGTTGTTCAGCCAGACGGCGAAGCCGTAGCCCTGATTTGATGAAATGCTGGACCGTGAGACGTTACGATTACCGCCGGTCACGGTGATATTGATACCGTCGCCCTGGTTAAAGGCTATTCGACTGCGGGTGACGTTGACGTCGGGCACACCGCCGAGCACGTGGACACCAGCCACGTGACGATTGTTCGACACTGAAGTGTCATCTATGTGGAGAGCCGAACGGAGCTTTTCCGCAGCAATGCCGCGGCCGTTGTTGTCAACAATTTCACTGTTGGTTACGTTTAAGTCGTATGTTTTTTCTAAAAAAGAAAGAAAATAATAGATTTAGGTCGTTGATCTTCACAATAAGCTTGACGGAGGAGAATGGGAATAAAATGTTTAAAGAATAAAATGATTTTTGTTTTGAAATGCTTGATTTTCTAAATCTACAATAATGAGTTTTTTAACTTCATAATTAATAATTAATTATTTTTTACAATACTCTAATGAATATAATTAATTTTCGTTTATTCAAAGGACTTTTTAAACATCGAATACGAAAATTGTAAATTTTTTTCTAATATACTAATTAATTATGTGTTTCATTTAGACACTTACTGTAGCCTGATGTAAGGCGCAGGAAAGCAACCATGGAAGTACGAGCTTCTGCGAAGAATTTAATATACAAATTTTGCCTGGAAGTGGTGACACTCTGTGGTAGGGTTCCGTTTCTAACATTGACGCGCGCCAGTAATTTTTCTCCCGTGCTTATCCCGTCATAGACTTCTATGACAGCACTATCATTACGGTCAGTCTTCATTTGTAAAAAGTGCACAGTCAGAACGTGCCCGGGTCGTGTGTAAATGTGCTGTAATGGAGAGTTAAATTTTAGATCATGATTCACGCTCTATATATGTCCAAATTTATTGGCAGATGCGGGTCATACGTGGTTTTTTATAATTATTTGAAATAGTAAACTCAAAAGCTACTTTGAACAAAAGTTTTAGTTGGTAAAAGGTAAATGACATAGAAAAAAATGGTTGATTATTATTACCAACTAAAAATCTCTCAACTGTTCAACATAGTAAGAACTAATACTGCACTAGCATAGTAAGAAGTAAATACTATACTGAACAGCTGAGAAAATTTTAACCAATTATAGTTGGTAACAGTAACTAATATTTTTTCCGCGCGTTACAATAAAAAAATAAAATGCAAAATAATGTATGAATAAATATTTAATTGAAAATTGCTTACCTGTGGGCAACGTTTCGGATTCGGTACGTAGTCATACTGTCCCAGCGATATCGTAACTGGGAAAGTTTGACTAGCTGTCGTGGGGAAGGTGCAGAGATCGTAGACGTCCGCCCGGTCGGGCTTATCGTCCGGCCTTTCGTCGTGGTGGACGTATTTTATACCGTCTGCATCGTTGTCTGTGACGACGCAGTTGTTAATGTGGGCCATGCCAGTGGAACTGTTCATGTAAATACCATATCCTGAAATTCAACATTGTTTCGTTACCATCTACAATTCTTTTTATTTCAAGCCATAAAAGCTGCATATTCGTTTTTACTGTTAAGTATTTTTTTTAATGCCATAGGAAGCGATAATAGTGTTAAAAATTAATAGCTGCGCCACGTTTAAGTAAATGTCACAGTTAGACGGACTATAAGGGGTTTTACCTTTATTACTCTGGACCGTACAGTTGTTAATTACAATAGGTGCGTCGGGAATGGTTACGTTGATGCCCGTAAACGCCGAGCCAATAATTGAGATCGATTCCATGCGAGGCGGAACGCCTTCGACGTGTAAAGCCGACGTGACGTTGAATTCACGCCCAGTTCCTGCATGCCTGGGTAAAGATGAAAAATAGACGTCAATAATGGATGCTAAATCGTACGTATACTACTGCAAGTCATTTAATTCACGCATTTCCATTTTCATGCTCTATTGACGCGACGTAAAGAGTGAAATTTCACCTATAGCGCGTTTGCACTTCGTGCCAACAGTGCGTTACGATCTTTTTCTTTTTATCGTAAGTGAAATTCAGCATATTTAACAATGATGAATATTTATGTTTATCGATGTTTTTATGGGAACAAATTTTTTAGTGAGAAGATTGAAGCTTACCTAATTTCGACATGTCTTAAAATCGACTTTGATCTGCGCACGTAAAGCGTGTTTTCTTGGATCAAAGGCCTATCGTACAGAGCGCCTTCGAAGCGTAAACCCCGCCAGTGCTTAATTGCACCGGTTGCACCGTCGTGATATGGTGAACATGCTACGCCTAAATCTGGGTGGTAATCTGAAAATTAAAATTCATAGCCTCGTTAGTCTAATATTCGTTCGGATATGTATATATGTGAGGGAGTGAATGAACTAATTACATGAATATAGCCAAAGTAATCTAATTTAAAGATTTGGTTTTAAATTATTCATCATAACATTCTTTAATAAAATTTTAACTGAATAGAACAATCATCATTATATGAACGTAATATGAATTCCGTGAATGGCTATATAAGTGAGACTGTAATAAAAATTTCTACATATCAATAAACAAGCCAAAAGCCTTCTCGTAACAATATTCCATCTATTATTCTTAGTACCGAAACAAGGAAAAACTTAATATCATACCAAAATGTGCACTGATGTTCTATAAACGACAACCGTTTTTCCTCGTTCCCGCGCGAAAAACACAAGATAGTCAATATAAAACCCGCAACAGACGCGCGCGCATTACAAGCGCAGGAAATGCAGAAGAAACTCGCGTTACAGGAAGCAAGAGCCTAAATTTCTCGGTACCGCGCAGAAGCGGGGAGACTGACGGCATAATCTCCCGTCTTGGGTGGGAGATATACATTATAATGGATGAGGGGCTGCGCTACGATGTACTTACCGCACACACCGGCACCGAGCATCCTGTGAGGCCACCGGCCGCAACTTTGCAGCGACGACTCGGTACCCCGACATTGCGGCTGCTCGTAGAGCAGTCGTGGCCTCGCGGGCCACTGCCTGTCCATCCAGCCCCACCAGCGGCCGCCCTGGTAGCCCAGCTCGCGACATGCTGTCTCCAGGTCAGCTCTCGTCCAGCTGCAATGAGAGATGACGATTTATCGAGTTAGTAACCAGTCGTGGTTTATTTTTATTTTAGGAGGGGGGATTCTGTTATTCATCGATGGTTGAGATCTGAATAAATGATTTTTTAGTGAAATATCTGGTACCTTTTTTGTGTAAACTACTATGTATTTGTTCACTTCTACCATGTTAAATTTATATATAAAAGTGATAATAATATTCTTCATAAAATAAGCAGGAAAGTTTAAGCAACTGATATTTAATTGACGCTATGGTCCAGAAAAAGTTATAAAACTGTATTTATTTAAGTAATAAAGAAAGTATGTCAATGAATATACAATAACAATGAAATATATAACTGTACAGTTTGCATTGATTAGGGACCTTGTATCAAATCGAAAAACATTGAGATCACAAATTAAACTATCAAATAACATATCGCAATAACATACCGCGAAAGGTAGTCGGAAATTGCCTAATACATCAAGCTAACATTACGCGCTGCCCTGTCAATGGGGCCATTCGTCAAATTTCATAGTACTTCCCAAACCCATATATACATACACACGACTCTATACAAATTATCCCGGCCAATGGACGGTGTAACCGCGTTCCCGAGAAACAATACAAAACAAGCCATCGACACGAAACCCGTCCCAGCTCGAACAATCGCCTCATTACTATACGTCCGTCTATAAATATACCCGGCGCGTGTGTCGCGCATCAATGAACTAAAACTAATCCCTTGTCTATATGAATGACGGCTCGATCGATCGATCGATTATAAAGAACTACTCACTTTCTCGAATTAGTGCAAACGGATCGCCACTGGCCCTTATGTAGTATCTGCAGTCGGCCCTCGAGAGGGCTAGGGCCGTCGACAAGCCGCACCTCACGGCCCGTCGCCGCCCGGCCGGGCGGACCCTCCGCGCTCGTCAGCACGATCGGCTGATTGGCCTCCCCCTGGAATAAAGCAGATAAGAAGCGGTTAATGATTATATACACTCTCGTGATATTCAATTAGCCGGAGAATTTTCAGGTCGTCTGGAGACCCGATTAAAGTTTATGTATCGTGACGACGGATCTGGAAGATCGTGGCTGACGCGTGTATAGGAGAGTTTCTTTTCTGTGTAGAAGACGCAGTTGCGCAAGGGAAAAAAGGATTGGTTGCGGGTCGTGCGATAAGATGGTTTTGATATTACAGGACGTGCGAATGACGGTGTGAGGTTGAAGTAGTTGAACTTAACACGATCTTTATTATATGTAGGAATATCGTGTTGAGAAGGTAGGATGGAAATAACAAATTTGAAATGTATTTGTAAATAATCGTAATATCCCAGCCACAAAATTAATAATTTCAAAACTAAATCGTTCTAATGAATGATAAATTTTCAATATTTATCTATTATATTGCTGCAGATAATTACGGTAAACCAACACTAAAGCTTTACCAAAGCAATACACGTCGAATAACATTAGCCAATGCGTTTTCTCTCTCCGTATGTAAAATCAATCAAACGCGGCCGAACGCAACAAAACCTGACGAAAGTATTTCAAGACCTTGACCGATTGCAAAAATCCGTCAATGAACGTAACGCGCGCGTATGGAGGCCCCGCCGCGGCTCGCGCGAAAGTAAAAAAGGAAAGGGAATCTCGCTTCTCTCTCCAGAGAGAAGATCTTACCTAACTTGTAGCTGTGACTAGACTGACGCGGGCTCAATGACTCCAGCGGTTTATATAAACTCGCCCGCGACGAGTGTTGAAAAACCCGCACACGTGCGCGCTCGGCCAATAGGAGAAGGGGGATGGTGGGGGGATAAGACGCGACGATGATTCTCGTAAATTTGTACGTATATTCGTAGGTTCCTCGATTAGGTAAATGCCAAGTATTATTATATAATATTTCATGGTTTAGTATGCCATGGTTTTATTAACAAATGCGGGAATGGGATTTTATTGACATGAATGTTTATTTATAAGGTATTAAATATTTAAATGAAAAAGTTTATTTAGCAATATTTTAAGATACGATGTCGTAATTAGCGTTTGCATTAGAGTTGTAAAATCATAGAGTTGTAAACATTTGTCATACACAGAAAAACTGGGTGACATTTCCTGCTTAAAAAAACTTGAATCATCAGTGGATGACTACTACTACCTCCGGTTTAATTGCCAGCGGGTTTAGAAGCCATGAGTATACACTCTATACCAAGAATATGATGCACTTGATGTGGCTCACAATACCACATTATTTTGAATTATTGGTACGAAACATGTATCTTTAATTATAATTACATCTTAAACTATTTAAAAAAAAAAAATTTAACGTAATTAAAAGTTTATAACTATATATTGTACAACAGCCGATCGAAATTTCGAAGCATTTAATTTTATTCCAACGTTAAAATTTAACGAATCAAATCTCTATCCTAATGAAATATCCTTAAAGTGTATCGAATGAATCAATGAACGCGTTTAACGCAATTAACATCGATTTAAAGATCACTCGACTTCTCACGAGAATCAATGCTTCGATCACGGCTTTCCCTAAACCCCGCATCTCCCAAAGGGCCAAAGGATTATCCTCGCACCGAAAGACGCGGGAGGTTCTCCTTGGCTGTGCGCGCGTGCCATCGGCCGCCTCAGAGAATTAACGCTCGTTGATCCGCAATGACCCGCCGGCGAGAGTTGAATCACCCATTCACTTCTCCTACATATACGATGTTTCCCTCGTGCCGTATAGTGGCGCGTGGCACATAATACACTTACTTCCCCGCCTCTCTTTTTTTTTAACGAGCGAATTAGACAAGACTGACAGTCTTCCGTCTCGGCGCCGACGGCGACGCAGCTAATTGATTAATTTATTGTGTGGAGTATGCAGAGGCGCCTTCATGCTCGCTTTCTTCCGGCCTGTGATGCAAAGACGTCGCTGCTCGCGATGTTTACCCTGGGAGGAGTCGACGCATGCACACGTGTTTCTCGTTTCGCCAGACGAGCTTTCGCCAATTGCCAGCAGCTGTGTTACAGCATAAAGAGAGGAGGCTCATATCTGGGACCCTTTTAAGGATTTAATTGTCTTTGCATAACGCGCCGGAAGCGCGTTGTTAAATCTCCCGTGCAGGCGCGCTATTTCAGCGGAGCGCAGTTGTTGACAAAGTAGTAGATTTAATATTGAGGTTCGTTGGTGGTATTAGAAGTGGAGGTATACGGCAATTGGTAGCTGATTGTCAAGTAAACTTGTTGGAAGGGGAAAAATTTCATGGAAAATTAACACGAGATTAAAGGAACATAAGTTATGTGTATATTGTATGAGTAAAAGACGTTGACAATAAAAACTTCGTTTTTTATACAAAGATTTTATAATTGTTACAATTGCTAGTCCAAGTATTTGAACATTTTATTTCATTCTTTATAATTTTTTAAATTGAATTAATTTTCCATATCTCATTTCATATCACAAGGATAGCATTCATTTATACAGTTTAGTCTTATTTTCGAGCATTATGATGGAATTCCTGCGGACCGAAATATTTAAATATACAAACATACGTGGAATGCGAATAGCGCCTGGTATGAATGAATAAACGCCGTAATTTGTAGAAAATATTGTATATACTCGGTATTCCAGGAATTCTCAATTATCGTAAGCACCTGTGAAATTATTTACGATATGGATACACGCAATTTAGAGTTCGTACAATTTCTAAATCGATTAAGAAAATTATGTGAAGATATACAGACAGATTTAAATTTTTTCTAAAATATTTTCCCCATTATCGAACAATTATAGTGTTCGATCAATGCTTGGGAATTTCTCGAACGCTTGAGAAATAAAAGAACCGTCTTGCAAATAAAACCATTTAAGACTTAATAAGAACCTGTCAGATGCTCGTGGGATGTGGGTCTAACCCAATTTGATCGGATTAACGACGTTTGATAGGTTTATTACGTTTTCGGAATCTCTTTTATACACTTGAGAGCAAATTTATGATATATCAGTGTGTAAAAAATAAATCAGTATCATTTGTTCCTTATTGAAACACGACTTTTATTAAAATTTAACTGACTTTTAATAATTAACGATTACACATACACGCGTTATACATCTGTGCATTAAAACGAAGAACACACAAGTAGAATTTAAAGTTCGTAAAACTTTTATCATCAGGCACATCTTTAAAACTCAATTTTTTCATTACCACTTTACGCGATACATGACTCGACAACATTTACTTCGTCACGATTAATCCAATGATCTCGAAAAAAAGAGAACTCGTGCGAATTCCTCTGGCTCTTTTTCTCCTCCCACAAAAACCCTCGAATAGCTATATTTACACGAAAACAACGCCTCCTCACGCCAAAAATAAAATCCATTCATAAAAAGGCTTGTATACCATGTATACACTCCGCACGCGTCATATATTTTGGTGTCCCTCCCGCGCGCGTGCCTCGCTATTTTACGATTAATTTTAATTGCCGCGAAGCTACGTGCCGTACACATACTTAGCCGCGCGATAAACGAGGTCGCCCACTGTACAGCCGACGAGATGATGGAAAAAAGGGCTCAGGGACGAGGCGAGGCACACCGCAGCAGCGGCATACACGGCTTATTATCGTTGGAGATTTCACTTTCGTCGCGCGCACGTTATCGGCTTTCGGGGAAGAGTTAACGCCGCGGGCGAGCTATACGTGTATACATATTATGTACACGTATAGGTACAATTCTGCGCATTCTTTATGGACATGGAAGTACGCGCTGGTATATGCAATTTGCTTTTGACGAGAGTCGGGATGAACATCGCGCGGCGTAACAGGGGTATAGGAGAAATGGCTTTTGTGTTGGGTGTTGGGAATGCGAGATAGCAAATTATATAGGCCCGCGAGTTGTAAGTGGTTCCTGGGAATTTGGAAAGTTGCTGTATTTACAATTGTAGTTATTTTTAGTGGCGTGAATTACGAATATTTTGGGGATTTGAAGATTCGATAAATAATGTTGTTATAATGAAGGTAACACTGGAAAGTTAGTTTACAAGGTTTTATTGAAAATGCTTCGTTACTCATCGTGAGTGTAGGATGCGTAAAATGACGGCGTGTATAAATAGCATTGCGTGTCATTACGACCGTATCGTTAAAAATATTTGTATGGATAAATCATATTTTAGAAAAACTTTCTGCCAGTACAAAAACATAGTAAGGATAGCGCAACTATACGGTGCTGACCTGTATAACCAGTCATTCCAGTTTCATACCATGGATCTATACACGCGAGAGTAAATATTTCATAAATTAAATGTAAACGTTACTCGCGTATTATATTTACAATAATTGTAAATAATAAATAAATAAATTTGTTAATAATGATGTATTTTGCGTTAATTATCAATTTAATTTTAGCGAGGCGTTGCAAACTTTTTACAAAAGAAATGCAATATAGAAAAATTATATTTTAATAAATAATATCGTAATGGAAGATATCATTGATCTATTCGAAATTCGTAAATTCTTCAGTAGAAAATTGATTAATATTTGTACAGTTGTATATGAAATGTATGTGTATACACAATTATAATCTAGAAATTCACATACGAGATAATTACCTATACTTAAATTAAAGAAAGAATTTTAGCAAGTTATAATCTTGTGTGTCACACTAAATGTGCCTTCTATTCACATATAAAACCATTTTACGGCAACGTAATTTTCCCATTGTTTGCCTTTTAAAAATAAAACACGTTATAATTAGATAATTGAAAATTGACTAATTATTAAATAAAGATAGCACACATGAAAACCTACTTTTGAAACGAGAGTTTCCTACTACACAATTATTCACTAAAGCTATCTCAAAACATTCTTCAAATCCAAGATTCTAATTGAAACAGGACAAAAACTACTTCTACCACCCTGCGTAAATCCATCACGTCCTTCGCTTTCTCTATACACAATTTCCCTTCGCCGAAACAATCATCCTGACGT
The DNA here is from genome assembly GCA_900474315.1 of Torymus auratus. Classification (NCBI taxonomy): domain Eukaryota; kingdom Metazoa; phylum Arthropoda; class Insecta; order Hymenoptera; family Torymidae; genus Torymus; species Torymus auratus. The sequence goes on along the minus strand of UXGD01000552.1, from coordinate 26,586 downwards.
AAAAAAAAAACTTCCGTCAATTCGCCTCCTCGACGAAAGCGACTTAGGAAAGAAAAAAAAAAGAAATAAACGGAGAGAGGACTAACGAATCGATCGATCGCCGCGTACGTAAAAATCGTTCCGCCTCGCGCTGCAGGATGCGCGCAGCTGGCGAAGTCAGCTCCTTGCGCTCGCGCAGGAAATCCGATATCTCACCGAAAAATCTAAGAAAGGCTTCCTACTTCCTGCAAGAAAGCGCGCGAGCGTGTCGACTGTGACGCCGACGTCCTCCTCCTCGCCTTTCTTGCCTAAGCTGCGCGCACTATATAGAGTGTGATAATTAAGCTTCCTTATTTTCGGACAAACTATAGTCTATATGCTGCTTCTCTTTCGCGACACGCTCAAGTGGAGTTTTCGGATAATTTTAGGCGGATATCGTTAGAGGGATTTCGACACGCGCGAGCGAACGCAGACGGGATGTAATTTCGGGGACAAGTAGTTGTTTTTTGTCGGGGTATTTGTTACGGCAGGGAAGTGGTGAAATATAATTGAGTGGTGCCAATGACGCGTAATGGAATTAATTCGAATGATCGGTGCACTTTCTGCGAACGAAATCGATTTTATTTGCTCGTGCGAATCTTAAATTTTGATTTACTTTCTTCAATTTCGTTGGCGATTGTGTTATATAGAAACTTTAAGTTGATGTAAACGATCGTGCGCTCGCGCTAGACTGCGCGAACTTTCTTGGAAAATTTCTGAACCCATCCAGGAAAATATGAAATTCAAAGTTAATAATAACTAATTAAGATTATGTTTACGATTTCATACATCAGATCGTGACGCAACGATTCGCACGCATTACCCTCTACGATGCAGTATTTCCCGTATAATACAGTACAGTGCATTTACGAAATCCGCGATGCAATTAAATAGCCGTGGGCACCACTGAAAGCACCGCAGACAAAGATAGCGCAGTCTATCCATCAAAAGCAGCTGTCAAAACGCGAGTTTCCAGTCCGGCTTTATTATACCTATAGCCGCCGGTTTTCTACTACTTTCTTCGTTCTTTTGTTGCGCTCCGATCGCGTTTCTGCAGTCGAATCGTAAATTGCCCCCTTAACGAGCATCGTAAAACCATTGCCGAGTAGTGCACAAGTCGGCCGTTACCACGTGTATAATATTTTTTCGCAAAAACTCGGCCGCGTGTCATAATTGCGCGTGGAAGCGAATATAGTCTTGAGATAAAAAATCGACAACTGTGTCTTTTGTCCCTTTCACACTTGACTTTGCACTCGTAGGTCAGTAATAAGCTTAATTAGGTTCAACTTGGCTATAAAAAGTTACGTAACAGCTGTTCGGGTGTCGGAATTAATATGATGAGAAGAGTATAGTTGCTTATGGGGTTATACCTACGCTGAGTCTAAAATAAATTTAATAAATTTAAGAGGAGCAGTTTTCGAATTGCATCCTGGATCGTAAATCTTTACTACCATAGTGTATTGTTCCAGGAATACTTGTCAAATAATTTTTAACCTCTCGATAATTTTCTCCGTAAAAAATTTTTCGTTTCAAGCGGTCGTTGTACCGTTAGGTCGGTAGCAAAATGCTGCTGCATAAAATGAAACGCTCTTTCGCTTTATAATACTGGTTCAAGAAAGGGACAATTATTAAATAACTTTCTGCTTTATTTTTGGATTGAATGTTAACGTCATTAAAAATTATCCAATTTTACAACCCATCTCTATCCTCGTAAAACCAGATCACACTTTACTCAATTAAAGCACATCGACACTTTCTCAGAACCCATTAACCGTTCGCAGCGCAGCGTTTCAACGCCTCTCCCGCAATCGATTTAGTTCAGAGTACATCGATGTCAGAGAAGCTCAGTCTCATCCGCTTGTACGTCTATTCTGCACTCTATAGTCCTCTCCTACCCCCGCAGTGTAACCGCGAGACGCTCTCTGACTGCAAGCGTTTCCGGTACACCTCTGTATACCAACGATTCTGTTGCGAGCGCGAGATTCGGGCCACTGATCTTTCCGGTCAGGACCCCGGCGAACTGTACCTCTCTCTCTCTTTCTCTCTTTTCTCGACTCGCTCTGGGAGTTTCTTCATCTCACTCGCGCGCTTCTCTTTTCCGCGCACTGCGATGAAAGTCTCTCTCACCGCCGCCGCAGCCGAGAGGAGATGATGGTTTCTTTTTTCTTCTTCGTCTTTAAAGCCAAGCGCGGGACGAATTCGTTCTCCCGCGGCGGCGAGAAAGTTTTATTCTGGTGAGCCTCGAGGGAGAAAATATTATTCGATATCTGTTTGTACGGAGAGGATGGATTCGTTTTGCGAGGTTATGGCCTAATGAAAGTGGTATGTGTGTGTTTGTTGAATGCTGGAGAGAGAAGGATGTTCCGGGCTAATTGGATGTTTTAGTAAAAGTGGTTTATTCGCGGCGAAAGGTTGCTTTTTAATCAGATTTAATAAAGGATGGAATTCGTTAAGAGGCTCTATTATGGTACATATTGCTTTAATTTTACAGAGAAGCAAATGTTTTAGACTCAATAAAATATATTATTTGATTATAAGAAATTATGATAAAATATTTATAGTTTAGAAATTAAATTTTTATTAATTTAATAATAATATATATACTTATTTTAATGAAACGAGTTATAGTGCAATCCTTTGAAACGATTAATTTTCATTTTATTGATATCGTTCAATTAGATCAATAAAATTTTCTCTCAATGTATAGGTTTTATACAACAAATTATTGACTTTGTCTGAACTGATCAAGCGTAATCTTAATGCTTTATTTACTTAACTCTGAAACTTTCCCCTTTTTTCTGTAACAAAAAAAACGCATCACAATGAAATGAAACAACGATCTTCTCCAACACCGAACTATCTATAGATTATAATAGAATAATAAACTTCGATCTCGCAGTTCTATTAATAGCGCCGATAAAAGTACATCGTGGGCCTTCATTGATTTATTAAAAGTCATTATCACAGCCCGCCTACGATCGCTAGCCCAGAAAAACACACAGCCATCGCGCTGTAACAATGTAACGTGCGCGCGAGTGAAAGTATACCATAAGACGGTCCATAATAAAAACCTTCGACGAAATAGAATCAATTAAAAATCTTAATAACAGTCATTAGAGAAACAAGAGGAAGAACAAAACACTGTAAACAAGTAAATTTCCCCATTCAGTGCGGACTATATAATAACGCGGCTGGTAAAATAAAGCCGAAACTTCTTTTGTCGTTAACAAAAAAAACGATGCCGTAAAAGAACCACAATAATACGTCATCGATAATAACCTACGCTTTTTGACTTTGAACGCGAATCTTTTTATCACATAATAAAAGCCAAACAATAAGCGCCGCGCGATAGCGTAGTCATCTCACAACCACGCCTACCGAAAATCACGAAAACAACGGGCATGAAAACTTGTCGCTTCCTCTCTCTACTTATATACCTATATATAATACTCCAAAGAGAAAGTACGCGTACACACACACATCAAACACGAAAGTCGAGAACTCGAAAAATTCGGCGGTCGCGCATCAACGCAAGTTTACATACACATCGCACAAGCGACGCGTGCGAACAATGACGAGCCGTGAAATAAAAGGAGACGGAGATAATGCGTATACGCACGTGCGCGCGGCGGGGGCAAAAAGAACGCGAGCCATATTGTCCACGCCGCCGCGTGTAGCGGCGTTATGCACGCTGAGTGGCATAAGTACCCCATTCACGTTTTTCTGGCGTTTCCGGCAGCGGTGGCGTTGTTTTCCCCTCGTAGTGTACTGTAATTTTTATTTTCGTTTTATTTTATATAGCACACGCAGGCGCGTTTCGTCGATGAAAACGAAAATGCGCGAGCGAGGGGAAGTCGCGGCGCTCCGATGACTTACATTATGCGAGCGCGGTGATGCACCGGAATTCCGAGGCTCGTAGTGCGTTTATAATGTTTTTGGCGCTCGGAAGTAGGTATGTAATAAGTAAGTATATATATGGCGTGTCGGATGAAATTTTTCGGAAATTCTTGGCTGTCGTGATGCTCGCGGTGGTTATTATAACGAGGAACTAATATCCTGATTGTATACTGGTGATTAAAGGATTCTAAAGCTGTTATTCAGGATGTAGGAATGCCGATGTGAAATCTCGGCCTATATTTCTATGACGCAGCCGCAAGTAATTCAGCTTATCCGTAACATTATCGTAGACAGTATCTTAATTGAAGTATATGTATAAATCGCATAGAAATTATTCATCCAAATACAAAACAACGATCGATATTTTCAAACTTTACGTTAGGAATATCTCAGCTCGTCTTTACATGTAAATCGCTTAAGCGTTTAGTGAAATTTGAAAAATTTGCATCTATATTAAACCTCGACGCGCCGTAGCGTCGGAGAGAAAAGAGCGACATTCCCATATAACGCGGCTACCTATAACGGTACACTGAGAAACTGAAAGCCCTGAATTTTTCGAGCTTAAAATGACTATTGTTCGGGCGACTGGTGAATTGGGTCTCCCAACTGAATATATATCTACCTCGAATACGACGGCGGGTGTGTATAGAGTCTGCGGTGTACTCTCCGAGCGTATATAGTACGCGTTCCGCTGGATGCGCGCGCAACAGGTGAATTGATTCTATATATATGTATATGTTAATGCACGGTGAATTCTATATAATGTATGCTCCATCGGACTTTCACTTTAAAATTACAGGCGTGCGGTGCAGGGTAAATGTTTTATTTACGATTGATTGGGATTAGGTAAGCGAATGTAATTCTTGAATAACGATGAAAGTTTATACGGTTTTACTTTTTATATCATTATGTGCGTCTATATGTACCGTTCATTCACTGATGCGGCTATTGGGAATGTCTCTGAATGGTTTGTCGTTTTTCATATTATCTTATTTGTATATAAATAGACGGGTTTTTGATAAATAAATTATTTTATTGGTATATAGTTTTGAAAGTTGCACGTGAACGGTTATTACGAGTAGATTTTAAATTAATCTGTTCAGTCGATGACACTGAAATGACACGTAAGATTTTAAATTGGCTTTGTTAAAACTCAATTCACATCTCACTCATCGCTTGCTGTTCCATTTGTTCAATGACTCTAAAAAAGAAAGTTAAAATTACGAAGATGTTAACGAAGCTCGTACACGTGCTAAATGTAAGCTCGGCATCGATGTCTATGTATAAAAAAAATATATATATTAGCATATTGCGTGTATATACTTGTGCACGCATTTTAAAGATGAAATTTCCTGCGAAGAATGTTACTCGAAATAATTAGACATTTTACGAGTACCATTATTTTACCTACTCTTACAATAAATAAAGCTTACAACATTCTAATATTATTATATTTCGTATATTTACAAACACGATTATATATAAATCGAACCTCTCTTACCCCGCTACCAACAACAATCAATAAACAAATTCCTCGACAAAAATTTAGTAAATTCTTCTTCAAGTATACCTCTACCAGAAAAAAATGAAAAATTCAACCGATCATTTGCATAAAAGTGCAATTTCCGTTCCTCCCTCCAGCGAGCACACACATAGACATTTTACGAGAACGCATAACTCTCTCACCGGCGAAGCTTGCGTACATACAACCTCTTAAAATTTCTGCACGCTCTATTCCCCTGCAGCTCGCGCAACCTATACAGTACACCACCTTCGGTCGCTTCACGCAAGGACTACGTAGAGACCCTATAGCTCACGCGGGGAGCCTACACACAAGCCGGTACTTTGACCCCGGCCGCAGCGCGCTAGTCGTTTACCTTCCTCTGGCAGGACGTTTAATCGATACATACGATTATACGGCGAGACGGCACGCTCGCGCTAGGATACGACAGGGTTATCTCTTTCTCTCTATCTGTATGGATGTATATATATATATACACGCGAGAGAGGCTGGGATTATGTAGGCTATAGGTAGCTGGAATTTAATAGGATGCGCAGGGGAGCGCGGAACTATAAAGCGCGCGAGAAAAGTCGACCACCTGGACGCGGTGTAATTGGGTGCGACGGGAGAGACGGAAGTGAGCGTCGTCCTTTGAGACACGCGCTGGACGGAGCGGAGAGAGGAAGATTGCGTAATTGGAAGAGGGAAATGTAAAGAGAAAATTGTGTAATAGTTTGTTTTATAGCCTGGGGGTATTATATTGCAAATTAGTTTTACAGTATAGGCTTGATTGCTTTAATTTTTCTTTCCATTTATAATATACGCGGTTTTGCTCTACATTTCGCGAGTTGCAGTATATTCACTTTGAATGCATAATATAATACATAGCGGATGTTTGTCACGCCTAATTTTTATACTCTTAATGAATTTTAAATTCAGATTTTATTTCCAGGGAAAATGAGTCAGCCGGGGAAGATGTTTTCCGGTAAATTGTCTATACTCGTCGCTTTTGTATACTTATATAGCGAATCTTCGTGTACGTCAAATATATGAGTCACGATTGCCTAAACAAAGGTATATAGAATAGTTGTATTGTATATTGTCTGTCTACCAAACCTTTTTACAACAATAACGTCTTCGCAGTTATATATTGTTACGTAAGTTATATTTACGGGGTATACGATTCACGTAACAGCTAAATAAATCTCAAGTTTGCTTTACTTGCCCCCACCAAATCAATATACAAACTTACACCGTAAATATGTGCTCCCACAGGAGTGATCCATCATATAAGCCCGACTGACAGCATTAAACCGCAGCTCTAATTACATACCTTACATACCACGTCAAAGAAAAAAAAGACTAATTCGGCCACCTATGTCACGGGACCTATAATAATCCGAGTGAAAAAAAAAATAATTTAACTAAGATTACGCGGCCGAGGTGGAAAGCTTATAGAAGAGATTAGAAAGAGTAAAAGCCGGGAGTAGGAAGAGTCATTCGAGATAGCGCAGTATATACGAGCCGGAGATAGCGCGCGCGCGCGCGGAGAAAGAGACGCGACGAGAGAGAAGCCACCTCTCCGCACTCGTGATTGTATTACGACGAGAGGAAAGTGCCCGAACGCGCGCGCGCAACGAAGACGATACCGCGGCTCTGTATTATGTTTTCCTCGCGCTTTTTTGGGTCACGAGAGCGCCTCGTAGAATGGAACTCGATGGAAATTTAAGTCTCTTTCTCCGCACGTTCAACGCGCCGCGGTCTTTTTTCGTGGGTGTGTAATAAGTACACACCAGAGAGAGAGAGGTTTTCACTCGGCGCCACGCCACGTGTGTGTGTGTATGCTGAGCGAGTTACGTAAAGCTCGGAGACCCGGTAATTATATTATCGCCTGTATATGGGGGACCGTCGCGGTCGTCGAGAATAAGGTTGCACACACCAGTGGCTAATCTAGCGAGAGATCAAACTGTGGTACTGGGTTAGGCGCATCCTTTTTGCATATTTTTTTTTTTTATGTACCGTTATACCGCGCGGCCGTTTTACATTATATATATAGCCGGCCGATGGAATAATGCAGGTTTTATTGAGATTTATAACGGTTGGTGTATGGAGGCGTGTATTTGTTGGGAAGCGTTATATTGAATCGTTTAACGATTTCTTCTCTGGCGCGAACAATAGGTATGCGCGGAATATTAGACGAAAATTATAGAAAAACTAGAACAAAGGAACGGAGGTGAATATATAGAGCGGTGTGAATAAGTTTATTATATAGTATAATATCTAGGGTATATACCGTAAACTGTATATGAAACGCTGTGTTAAGTGAGTAGGCCTTGATGTTCTCGATTTATCTGAATTATAAGATCATTTGCGAGACCGCGTGTATAATTATTACATCGATGTTACATTGTCGCGTCTTTAAAATATATACGATTCTAACGGAACTTTGAAATGCACTCGTTCTCTTACAAAGTTAATTTAGACATTATTAGCGTTAACAATGATTTGGAGAACTTTTATAATGAATTTCGAAGTAAAACGAAAGATTAATTTATCGCCGTTCATCGCGCGGATATAGACGCTGAAAGCTTGTAATTAACCTCGTACAGTTATAAACTTCTGCAAAGTGCAGTATAAATCGCCACATGAGCGATACATACATCGCTCAGGCCCGATCGCTTCCCATCTCCTGCCAAATGATATATCAATCAATCGCGCTAATGCAAACCGGTAAAAGGCCATCATCATAGCTCACGGCTCGTCGGAAAATCCATCTATATACTCTGAAAATACACTCCGCACCGTAAACAACTCGTTCGGTATATATACTTATATATATACGCGACGATTCGTAAAGCAACGCGCGTTGAGAAAACGGTTATACAGTTCCGAGTCGTGGCCACAAAGGCGCGCTACAAAGAGAGTAGAAGATAAGCGAGATAGAGAAAAACGTCGTAGTAGTAGTAGTAGGCGCAGCACGCGCTAATAATCCATAATGCACGGAGCGCGAGCAACAGTGGCTCGAGAAATCGCAAACCGCAGAGCGAGCTGTTGTACTAGCGGCTCGTTAGGGGAGAAAGAGGGGGCGGGGGAGAGGAAGGAGTGACTGCGCGCGAACTTTGTTGGTTCTTTCACTGACTCATTGCGTGATGTGCATTAAGCAGGAGGAGGAGGTGCAGGTTTATGGGTGTAGGTAGAGAGAGACGAGAGTGAATTTCAATTTCTTGGCGGACAATGGGAGGATGGGAGGGAGAGAGTGGCTTTTTTGTTTTGGCCGCGGGTGAGAGTGAGAATAAGTTTATAGTACTGATGATGATGATGATGACGTTTCGGTCTTTTATATGGCCAACGGGTTAATGTTGCGGCTGGTGATGATTTATCGTTAGATTTCGAACAATGATTTGTTTATTGCGCAATCCATCGCATGAGATTGTGGGCGAGGCGAAACTTTAGCTTCTAGCGTAATGAAAGTGCAGAGTTTTGAATTTCTCTTTTGGTTCTCGGACTATTTAAAAAAATGTTATTTGGAGGAACATTATATAGGTATATATTAAATATTTCTAGAAGTTGTTCGTTATCTGCGTTTCCGCGAGCGAGAGACTTCCGATCGATCTGATGGGCTCGTGATAAAACTGTTTCTTGAGCGGACTCTTTCACATAGTAACAAAGTGTTTTAGGAATAAAAGAATTCAACGGCTCCGGCAAACTGTAAATGTCAAGTGCAATTTTTACATTTAGCAAACCACAGGCACACACACTTTTACATCAAAACGACGAAAATGATAGCGTTTGTGTACATAAAGGATACTTATTTTAGTCCGTTACCTAGTCGAGCTCGCGCTCTAAGGTCAATAGAACTTAACCGTTACGCTGGTGCGCGCGCGCGGCGGCCAAAATCGCCGGTTTCTGGCTAACCACTCCATTTTTAAAACGCTCGAAAATCACGAGGATGTTGACCCGCAATCCAACTACCTATAGCGCCATTTCAATTATATACGATTCATCTCGCCGTTCTTCAAGTTTATTTGCTCTAAACATGCAAAGCAAACACAGAATTTCGCTATAAACCACCATTAGCGCGTATTATCACTTCACTCAAGTCGCAATTAATCATAATGATGCTGCGTGCAATTAAATTTTACTTCTCCACCAAAAGACTTTCATCGCGAATCAGAACGCGCAGCCAATTAGCCTCTCCGCGAGCTATAAAAACATTCGCGCGTGATCCGACAACAGTTTTACAATATATATGATTATATATACGTGCGGACAAACTATCACGGCGAACCTACTCACCGCAAGACAACGGCGCGACATCATCCTGCGCTCTTATAAATAATTTACGCACGCCCACAGTGCAGCGTTACGCACGGCTGGGCACGGTATAGTAGTGTGTACGTATAATACACTGCACAAAGACGCGAGCGTGAGTCTATGCGTCCTGCGCGAAAACGCACTGGGGTTTAGCTATTCGCGCATATACACACTGTACACGCAGTGTACGCGCGCGAGTTGTAATGCCAGTGATCGGCGCGTTGGTGTGGATTATATAGGTGTTTTTTTTATAACGTAGTCCTTCATTAGGGGTTAGGTGTAATTAAAGCGATAGGATCACGGCTATATGAGGGTATCTTTTTTCGTAACGCGTGGTTATGGTTTTTAGCGAGTCTATAAGTTATGCAAGTCTGCGTGATAATATAGAGAACGTGCTTTTGAGGTTGGGTAGTGGTCGTAAACGTCTGTTATCTTAGCTCTAAGAGGTTTATCTGTGTTGAGTCTATACGTAGAACTAAGCAACTGTTTAGTTCTGATTTTTTGTTGTGTTTGTTACAGGGTTTTTGTAAGGATAAGGATCAAAGCAAAATATTACATCTGCACATCATGCAAATATAATTGAATTTAATAAAGTTTCGTACCAATTGATTATGTACGTCTTTAGTATACAGAATAACTCCTACTCTTATTATTTTAAACTGATTTTAAACAAACTAATAAAAATTTTAGAACATCTAAGATGCACATTAACTATTAGGATGTAATAGTGTACAACGTATTATATTATTACACTATATCAACGCTAACAAAACAAACTTTACCAAGCCATGCCTATACTGTAACTGCAATAACAAAGAAAACTAACTCATTCAGTCGACAAGGCAACGCGATTCAAATGAAATCTAGCAGCGGTAACTTCGTTAAAGCCCATGCAACGCGATTTCTCCCACGACACTACTAAAAATCCTCACGACCGTGTATATATCTCGCACTTCTCCTCCTTCAGCCCACAGACTCACGCCAACGCACGTACAGTACTTACTCCTTCTCTCTTCGCCACATGCGTCAACGGCTCCTGTGCTACGTACGTACCTAACAAACACACGCATACCTTCGCACACCAGACGGCCAGTACTTATACGAGCCGCGCATCGGAATACACCCGCGCGAAGGTTGCGGGAGTTCGCTGGGTATAGCGCGAGCGCGGGGCACAATGCGTCTGGGAGTAACGGACACGCGAGTAGGGGAGAGAGAGGAGCCGATGCTCGTCCTTTCCCAGACGCGCGCAGCTTATAGCTCGCGTGCGCTGCACGCGGAGAGAGCTCTTTGTGCAGCGCCAAGAGCGAATATACGCGCTGCACAGAGGCGGAGATATACGGCAATGCGCGAATAAAAAAGCTAATCGTTATGGTTTAGGTCGAGGAGATCTAGGATTTGTGGGATCGGAGAGGGGAATGAATTGTCTCCTTTTTTGTTGTCGTGGGAGGTGGTAACGGGCTGTCCCGAGGATATATTGTCGTATAATACTTTTCGCTACGGTGTGGAGGTGGATAAGTTTGCGGCTTAAAGGCTAAATCGCGCGAGAATGCGGAGCTTAGCGTGTATAATTTATTTAGCGTCAAATGTGTGCGTATAAAATGACGAAGTTTAACTCGGAAAGCCGCAGGTTGTAAGGATAATGGTGATGAGGCATTGTATATTCTTGGAAAATTAGAAACGATGAAAAGTGCTTTTATTTCTGGATGCTTTTCTCTGGGAACGATTAAAGTGCAGGATGTTTTAGTGCTTGGTCTGTGTGTGTGTACGTAACTTTTATAGTCTTATGCAATTTTATGTACAGCGCGATTTATTTTTGGAATTACAAAATTTACTGTTTTTCGAACTGTTAGAGAGGTGCCTTTATTTAGCGAATAACTTTTGTTAAAAAAATAGTAAATGTTATGTTACCCATTCCTAACGAAAAATCAATGAAAACTAATATATTCAAATTACACGCAGGCTTTTATGCAAGATAAATCAGTTTTTTTTTTATAGGTCAAATATTTTTCGCATAAATAATTAACATCACGGCGCCCATCTATCTTATTCACTGCAGGTCCAATTAAACAATGCCCTGAATAAAATGTGGGCGATTAGCATGCCCCCACGTGTGACCCCGCCATCGACTTATGCAAATCGAGCGTGCAATCTACTTCCTCGATTTACTCCCCTGCGTACTTCAACCCTTTCTCAACACACACCTTCCATGTTCCCATTCCTCCTCTACAACACGAAAAAAAAATCTCGTCGCTTCACATTATATATCTTATCGCGCCGTAATTCCCGATTTCCCGGTCCCTTCGTCCGTCCGCGATAACAGAGCTTCAAGCGTTTCCCTTTTCTCCTCTATATATACACGTACGGCATGAGAGAATGGAAAAACAACAGTTCGAAATCGAGGTCTCCGCTATCGATTATTCCAGCGTGCTCTCTCCCCTTAGCAAGCAAGAGTACACCTACGTGCACCTGATGCACAGCACACACGAAACCGTCAGCCTACACCTCGGCGAGCTCCTGCCTCTTATCTTATCGTATACCTATACGCTGGCGCGCGCGTGTGTGTGTGTGTGTGGCACGAGCCGGAATCCAGATTAGAAACACAAATATATACATATATACGCGTACGTGTGGTAGTTGATACGGAAGTGTGTCGCGAGCATCGACACCCGCTGGGCCTCGCCCTGCGTGTATATATACATTGCGCAAACGCGCAGATGATTCACGTACACGTCGTGTGTCTTTTGCGAGGAAAGAGACGCAGACATCAAGCGCGGTTGGAATGCCGGGACAAGTTGACGCTCATTACCGCCAACATGCAGGTTACTGCACTGCGAGAGTTATTCTTATTATAGTTGGAGAACACGCGCAGGGTGGACAATTCAGCGAAACCGAAATAATTGTCCGGCCGGGATGAGATTGGCGGCTGGGGAGTAACTGCGTGCGTCAGCGAGCCGAGTTGATGAATGAACATTTTTTAGAGGGAGAGATGATGCGAGGAGGAGTAGGATGGGGGGTATATAATAAAGTTCACGAGAGGAGGAGAGACGATGGGAGGAGGGAGAGAAATCAGAGATATATTGAATGTAATTAAATGAGAGGAGAGATTTTGACAATTGACAATTATCGCATTGTCGTGTGTGCGCGTGTATCAATGAGCGCTATGAGATTTTGAGCCGTATATGATGCGCACGATCTATATATCGCTACTAAATACCTATACATCTTTATTTTATTTTAATGGATTCTTAATGCAAAGACTACGACGATCTCGATAAAATCGACTAGCGAGTATATATATTTTTACCATTACTCGATGCACACGACGCTGCGCGCATGCACACACGTCCACCAATTATTATTCAAAACATATTCTCCGCTGATGACTACGACAATCGTATTACACGCGTGCTGAAGATATATATAATATGCGCGAATGTGCACCTGCAGCTCACATATACTACACGCAATCGTGATCGTCTCTCCCGCACCGCGCATCAACGACGTATCTTCCAAAACGTATCCGCGTACAATTATACACACACATACACTACATCCGGCTATATACCGAGAATATATTCGAGCCGTAGCACGCGCGGTATGCGTCGTCGATAATCATCATCGTTGTTGTGAAATCGCTGACGAATGCGACCCGCGACACGCGCTGTGTGAATCACTGCGGTGCGCTAGCTTGGTACGAGCCTGCACTGTGTGATTCACTTCGGAAATCGTAATTATACACAGCGCGACGCACTTGTCCTATCGATTGTCGTTCGGAGTTTTTCTTCGCGTCTCTTTTCTTTTTTGGGTGTGGGTGTTGCGAGAGGTACTGTTGTTGCGCGAGGAGAAACTTTCGCGTGTATTTTATAGGTTCGAGAGTGCGAAAGTATAGGTGGGAGGAAAAAATTATGTGGGAGATAAGGTGTTTGACAATGTTTGGGACGCGCGGGAAATTCTTGAAGAATAGGGTTTCTTTTTTGAGAGAGAGAGAAACCGCGTTTGGAGTAAAAAAAGAATCTTGTGGTTTTACTGTTAGTTGTTCGAGTTATGTGCGGGTGGGAATCGAGAAAGGTGTTTCTGGTCTTGTAAGTATGGTAATAGACGGTTTTCTTGGAGATCGAAATGGAAGAAAAAAAAAAGTCGTGTGAAAGAAGTGACTTGTGTTATAATTATGTCACGGTTGAGTCTTACGCTGATAATAGCGTATAATATGCGATGAATGGCGCGTGTATTGGGTGAAATATTACGTGTATACAGATATCTTATTTAATGTTTATAAACATCGAGGATGTATAAATGTTTCTTGCGTGGCGAATAACGATTATAAACATCCAAGCGTGTCTGGGCGTATTAGCAAACATTCGCGACAATTAAATTACCTATGATCTGTTAACTAAACTAACGAGGCGAACGATATATAACAATGTTAAAAAATTTACGTAAGAGTTCGATCATTATTTCAAGATATATATTTATAGCGCGACGAAGAAATGCATTAAGCGTTGACATGCATACCACTCAACAGTTCCATCTACGTATCTCCTCTATAGACAAACTCCATTATACCCCTTTTGAAAGCCCCAGCATCAAACCAAAGAAAACTTAATCTCAGCCCACCTATACACCGCGATACGACGCTTTATCGGTCAAAGCTCTCAATGTAGGTACAATACACCCGAAGCTATAAATATAACTTAACAATAAACGCTCTTCATAAGGCACATCGGAGCTCTATATATATCGAGATTGACATCACGTTATTTGATTTAGATTCAAAACTTGATTCACTTTTTTTTTTATCTACACGATGTGCGCCATTTTCCACGGCAGGAAGAGGAGATTCCGGACGCCGCTGCATGGATTAACGGAGATCCGCCGTCCGCGAGTGCGACCGTGAAGCGCGCGCGAATGTAATGTAACGATCGAGTCGGCCGATTACGCGTCCTACTTATTTTTCTATGCGTTATATGCGCGGTGGCGTGGAGAAAGGTGGGGGGAGAGTGCGAGAGATGAAGCGAGCGCTCGATTGGAATGCAGAAATTTTCATATAAGACCGATGAAAATATTGTGCGGACGCTGAGCGCGTTCTGAAGAACTATTCATGAATATGCCATCGCAGTTGATGAGTCGTTATTTGGAACGCTGCGGAAACTTTATAGATTCATTGTCAAACGCGTTGGGCCATATAGGCTATTGGATTTGAAATTGGCGATAGAAGCTTTTTATCTGTCCAGTGTATAGTGTAAAAGATACTTCGAATTAGGAGAACTGTAAAATTATATAATTATATTGTCGTAGAGTTTAGCGCATGGATATCAACATTTTCAAATGTATATTACACTATAAACATGTGACCGCGCTACGATACACCAAATACTTTTGATATCATAAAAGTATCCCACATAAAACCCTCACAACACAGAGACGCGCTACACATCGCGAGCGCAACGGATGGAATTCCTTTCTCACCGTCGCCGTTGTGGGCGAGCGAGTTTTTTTATACATCATCACGTGCTCCTAGAATTACGGCAATAAAAAAAAGAAAAACGGCGCACGCGCTCGATTCAACCCTTTCATCGCCGAGACCACATGTATATATACATAGCGAAGCGCAACAAAACACAAAAATATGTATAAAAGAAACTCCGCAGCCGAAAAATATTTAGACTGGCCGGAACAATCGATGACATCTCACTGCGGGCGCGCGGTGGCACAGGTGAAAAAAAAGTGTGGGGACCGGGGGCGTGTATACAGAGAGAACCAGGCGACATGTGGCACGCTCTTCGCCGAAAACCCGTAACAGATACACACACACGCGCGTCCCCCCTCGTTATATATGGGGAAACCAAAGAAGGGTCGCGCGAGCACCTGGGCAGGTAGTTTTCCCATCGGGACCTGCTGCTACTCTCTTATAGAGATAGTTTCGGAGGCGTTAAATCGGGGGCCTATATACGTATATATATAAGAGTCAACGGCTCTTGAAAAGAGGAAAAGCTTGTTTCGGCTCCCCCGCCGGCGCATATATCTATTTGTGATGCGACTTTGGGGCTCGGTTACGCCGCCTTGATTTGTTCCTTTGATGCGCGGGGGGAGCGCACGCACGTGTTTAACGGTACTTACCTTACGCGCGTTTGGAAAGAAAAATGCCTGCGTGTGTCTGGAGGAGGTTTTCGGGGCCTGATCTCGGAGTCAACGAACGCGCGGGAGAGAGAGAGAGTCTGTTGTGTGTACGGTGTTTGGAGGGCTTTTTGAGGTGTGGACAAATTTTCCCCTCGCTTTGAGTAAATGTGTGTGGCTAGGCTTCGAGTGGGTTATTAATCGATTGTTTCTTTTCTTTTCTAACGATTGATTTCGTTATAATATACTTATATGTGTATCGGTTTTTTTGATAGAATTATTATAATTAGGTTTGTTAATAAAGCGGGTTTGTTTGATGGTGGATTTTCGTATGTTAAGAAGATTCCGGTATTAGGATGTATGTCGTGTTATTATAGGTAAATATACATGAGAGATTGAATATCAAAATAGACAATCCATACACATCACGAGGCTTTTAACATGGAAATATGTGACTAATAGAGTGTTCCAAGCACAAAGGAGACACGATATTAGGCAAATGATTTTAAATATATACGCGCCGCAGTTTTCTATATAGGCTTATCGGTCATATTAAAATATGAAAACGTCCCACAAGAGATCGTATACAACTGTTGGTGACTGTAAGGTTTTTAATTTCATCGTGATTACAGGTCTCCCGTGAGCCGAAGCACATTACCAAACCCTTCAATAACCGTCGAAAGGAGCGAAAAAAATTTGCATAATCTCTCCATTCGCAAAACAAACCTCTGCGAGTCTTTTTCGACTCTCTCCGTGTATATAATACCACCTCTCGTTCACCGCGGCGCGAACCATAGCAATTGCGCGATCGAGCCGATTCGGCGATTCCGCAACAACAGTAGCAGCAGCAACAACGCGCGTCATCTCGTATACTTAAATGTATACCTTACACGCTCTTTTTTCCTTGCCTGTACACTCTCGATCCTTTCTCTTTCTCGCTCGCGACGTAGTCGAATCTATATGTATAAGAAACCTTTTTGCCCGCCGTGCCGTCGATCTCGTCTCAATGAACAAAGAAACGCACGTGTGCGCGCACGACGAGAGTATGATATAATGGTTATGTACGCGAGCGTGTATGGTTATCGTAGACTGCCGATCGATAGGCTAATTTCGCGCGCGCGTCTCTAGGATCGTGGGTGTGAACAAGGAGAGGTTCAGGCGCGGGCTGCACGGAGGAGGAGCGGTGCAGTGTCGTTGAACTTGGCCGCGGCTATGATGAGCATGTATACGTGGGGGACGAGACGCTCGTTGCAGTTTCATATAGGTTGATTTGGAATGATTGGGGGGCGATTCGCGTGCACTTAATGAAAACTGTAATTTTTGTAAAAAGAATTTATGTGCGGACAATGTATACGATTCCGATGGAGTTTAAGCTTTCATTATGTGGTAAGTATACGAATGTCGAAGTAGTCGTGATAAAAGAAATGTACGTTAGCGTGGACCTTACATATTTTTTTTCTTTAAAGGAGCGACCATTATCCTAAAACATTTTGATGTCTCGACAAATTAACAATTTTGTGCAACTATCTGAATTACGAGCTTAATAAGCGTGGATAAGGCATCATCAGAGAATGAGAGAGAGAGAGACTTTCTTCTGAAAAACTCTCGAGGCGGGTATAATTGCTCCCGAATGATCTACGTTTAGCCGGCAATTAGTACGGCAATGAATACGGTACCGCGATAAAAACCACTTCCAAGATCTCTCTCGCGGAGTTTTCTCGTGTACAACCGACCGCTCGAGATAAGTTATAACTATTTCACCATAAACTGTGCTAAAACGTGATGATGTTGCAGTTTGCTGTCATCATTATACTTATATGTACCTTGGTTTCAACAAATTGTACAAAATTTCATCCATCGCGTGTATAAAAATGATTGTTTGCAGTATTCTTAGCAATACGTTTCATTTTAAAATATAAAAGTATTCAAATCATACAGTGAAATCTGGGAATCGCACTGTCTGTCTTTCGGAATATATAAAAAAAATTAATTACCCCTTTTCCCACGACTTTGCGAAATATAATATATATACAATCTGCGGGGAATATCCGTTTCTTCGTGTTATATGAATATTTTTTTTCCCCCGACCTCGTTAAACTGCGACATGTTTTTGCGCCGAAACCAAGGGGCCCACCTTAAATGAGACATTATAAACAGTTATGTTTGCCGAGAGAAAAATCATAATAATCGGTCCGCTCGCTGGCTAAAAATCAGCTACACGGTTATAACGGATTATCGCACGACATACAACATCGATTCTACTCATTGATTTTTCTTCAAAATCGTATAAAGTACGATGATTAATAACGCAAAGAACCGAAGTTTGCTAAATCGCGCGAGCGTTTACTATTATCACTCGGTACAATGTCAACATTAGATAATGATAATGAATCATACTCGCAACGTTTCAAAAATATATATGTACTCTTCCGATGGCAACCGATACGAGAGTATAATTCCGCGATAAGACGCGCAGACAAGCGCGAAAACAATCCGCGCGCACTGCAGCATTTCTCTCAACCGTGACGATCGACGACAATGTTCCCATCACCCTCCAAGTATTACCTACACCTCCATCTCTCGCTCTCGACGCAATTATATACCTCCCACTATACTACCCCAGCCCAGAAAAGGCAATAAGCTCAGTGTCACTCACCTCGGCGAGTACGACGCCGCGCACGGTGATGCCGATCATCGGGGCGAAGCGTACCTCGACCCCGGGTTCCACCACGAGTTCAGCATCGCGTTCCACGTACAGATCCTCGCGCAGTACGTACGGACTCTTGGCTCGCTCGAGTCGTCTCTGGCCTCTTACGATTTTACCACCAGGTAGCTCGGTGAGAGCGCGGAAACCCGACTCGACGGAGTTGGAGCTCGCGTAGCCAGGCTCCGTGTAGTGGATGGTACCTGGGGGCTCGCTCGTTAGCTCCTGGTACACGCCTGCTGCGCTATGGTACAGCAGCACTAGCAGCAGCGAGATCATCAGCTTCTTCCTCGCCATCTCTTCAGTCTTCGTGACAACGACGGTCTTGGTTATACTACCACTCGGAGGTCATATCTCTCCTCACTCTCCGTTCGCAATTATTATCTTTTTTACACTGCTAGGATGTCTTCTTCTCTTTGTCTTTCTGGAACCACAGCGATGCTCTCTCTCTCGTGTATATAATAATACTCGTTGCGGGACGCTCGCGTGTATAAAGCACCTTATTTCAGTAGCCGCAGGGCGAATATCACTTTCAGTTCTCTTCTCCGCACGCGCGTATATGCGACGACATTCTCGTCAATGAATGAATCACCTATATCGAAGAACAACACTAACAACTGCCGTCGTCCGCCACACTACCAGAGGAAGGGAGAGAGATGATGCTCGACTCGGGCGTAAAAGCATCATCATCAGGTCGCCTCGACTCTTCGCGTTGTCGTCGTCGTCCTCGTCCTTTTCCTTCGCATCTCTCCCAGCGCGGGCATTCGGACTATAGCATGCACGCGCTGACCTTCTCTGTCTCTCCACTCGCGTACACCTTTATATATATATATATATATATATTCTCACGTATAGACCGCGAGCAAGCGAGCGCGCGCGTTTATACTTATACGTATTTTCACTTTCCGCTCACTTTCGCGCGTCGCTCACGGCTTCTTTATCTCTCTCTCTCCGGCACTCGGCCGCGCCTTATCGGATTTTCTCGCGCAGTTGATTTTAACCGTGACGACGATGGTGCGCTACCATCTCTAAAGCATCGCCGCCGAGATTCACACAGTGAGCGATGCCTGTAGGTATACAGTGGTTGCGTAGTATAGAGAGAGTATAGGCGCGCTCGCGCTCCGGAACACGAAAACTGGTTTCCTGCCGCGCGGCCACCGGCGTGCGTGGACCACAACGAAGAGCGACTGGTGGTGGGAGAGAGAGGTGTATATAACGATGATTTTCAAATTCAAACGGTCAGCGCACTGCACCACCTCCTCAATATTCTTCTTGTCGCGGCGCGTTCTGTTGTATGCAATTGGCAGTGGTATATATAGGTGTATACGTCTGGTTTCGGGGGGGCTTGCACTTGCAGTCACACTACCTTCTGCCCTTCTACGCGCTGCTGCTCTCTTTCTCCGCGCGATAAGCCACGTACGAGACTTTGGGCGCGCGGAAAAGCCGCCCGGCGAGACGACGGCACCTATATAAGACAAGAGGGCTGTCTGAACACATACACACAATAACTGCACGCGCACTGCAGGTAATATGTATCTCGCGCGTCGTGTATGTGTATATAGGCGCGCGCAGTGTCTTCACAAAGAACGCGCGAGAGACGGCCGAGCGAGCGAGCGCGCCGTTGGGTGCGGTTTGACTGCGCCGACTGACTCCTGGACGCGCTCGCGTGTGTGCAAGCCGATCCAGCAGCGGTGAACGCGCGCTCGGTTCTCCTGCGCTCCCTCTCTCTCTCCCTCCCTCCTTGTTCGCCGCGGTCGTGCGCGCGCCCGCGGAGGTGGCGGTAGTCACGTGACCCTACGTCACGCAGGTTGTGAAACAGGTGAGTCCCCTCCGCTCTCCTCGACGCAACGACTCGCGTACACCTATAATATGTGTGTACGTATTCCTATAAGTTGTCCGTTTGTATGTGCTGCTGCGATTGCTGGTGCTGCAGAGCGCTGGCTATATTATGCTTGGTTTTCTGTCCTTGTCGCGCGCACGTGTGGGTGAGAGTAGTACTCTGCTGTATAGCAATGAAGTAGTACTGGATGGTGATGCACGGTGTGCTGAAAATATAATGGAGCAGAGGTATAGAGGAGTGATGAACGCTTTTTGAATTTTTTAAAGTTTAAGGTCTCGGGCGTACATAGTAGATTGAGTGGAAGTTGTTTAGATGTATTATCGGAAACTTGTATCTATAATACAAGATTCGAAAATGGCTTGAAAAAGTGCCAAATTTAAATGATGCATAGATTTTGTTTAAAAAACGATAATTTTATGCATTCCTAACGAGAATTAAATTAAATGCTATAACTATAACATTGTCAGTTTTGAAAGATTCAAGGAAAAGAGTGATGCATTCTAAGTTATGGTCAATGGGGTCAAGCAAAATAAAACAAGTTTACATCGAATATCTGACAATTGTGCAATTAAAGGAGTTAGTAGCTTCGAATAGCCTGATAAATACCTACGTAATAAAATTTATGTCTTCCGGAAAATAAATTTTGTAGTTATTTATCCTTTGTTGGATCTATGAAGGAGCAATACACTATTTAGGAAAATACATATTATATATTTTTTTTTTTATAAATACGTTTATTAATATAACGAAAATTTCCGTTTTCAATAATCAATGCAAAAGAATGTGAATTTATAAATAAAATTAAAGTTTTATTTCTATTTGCAAAATAGTTCCCTATGTAAATTTTAATTCGTTAATATTCATAGTTTTATAATTTTATTATATATAATATAGATATTACAATAAAATCTGTTATATCTAAAAACGCGAATGGAAATTAACAATATAATGCCGTATATAAATCCTAGTATATAATCAGTACAGCATAAGCTCAACGAGCGACGAAATCCGCCCGCGAACACTGTGCACCGATATCTATACCTAACCTTAACCCACACTTCTCCTGCGGCCCTACTTTTCTTTGTCCTAACTATACACTACCGACTTCAACTGACCTTATGCATACGAAGCTCGACTGCGCGCGCGTTCTCCAGGTCTCGTCTCCCGCGCAGCGCGAAGCTCGCTTGATCCCCTATCCCATCGATGCTGGAGCCGCCGCCGCTTCTAAAACTTATATACATATGAACGCATTGTTGTATACGGGCGGATGGCCGGTGGGTAGCCATAGTAACGGCGCTCGCCGCCGCCCGTCGAGTTGCAGCGGCTCAGGCGCGCATTACAGTTTGTGTAAGTACAGATATTTGTGCATAAGAAATTTTTAATAAACGTTCAAAATGTGACATGAAAATTGGAAATGAAGTAATTGAATATTTTTTAACAACTAAATCGGTACGTGCGTTGAAATAATACTGTAATTATTTCCATTCGCTATTTTCTAATTCTATATATGAGCATATCTCTAGAACTTATATGTATATCTAACTATATTTAAAATATTACTTTATTATGTAACAAGGGAAAAAGAGGAAGCAAAAAGTTGAATGGGTTCACATCAGTGATCACCCGAGGGAATCATCGACCTTTTTTCCGAGTTACATATGGGTGATTCTCAGCAAAAGTTCGCATAGATTCTGTCTGTAACTTCCATGGATATTTTATATTATTATATAGTTTAAATGATAAGATACATGTTTCAAGCAAAAATATATCAACGGTTTTTATTCTATTTTAATGATTTAGAAGTTCTATAAATACTTCAAGTTTCAAAATTCAAATATTTTATAATATAAAATCTTGAGTTTTAAAAAAAATACATTTTTTCACAAGAGTGAAACTTAAATTGATAAAATATCATAGTGAAATTAAAAATTAAAAGAGCTGTCCATTATTATTCAATAAAAGAGAGTAGGATCGAAAAAAGATGTTTGTAAACGGGACAACGGAAAATATTTGGCCTAGGTTATATTTAATTCATACCTTTTCCCGCATTTTACGGGAAAAAGGTAAGAGAAGGGAATAACTTTGGTTCCCTTTTCCAGAGAAAAAAATTCCCATTTTAGTTGAAGCGTAAATAAATAAAATTTAACGACTTTAATTTATACACCCGTAATTTTACAAAAACTGTAAAACTGATCTATCCTTGCTTAGTATTTTTGGAAAAATTCAGATCAGAGAAAACAGATTTTGTAAAGTTTATTCTAGCTCATTATAATAGATGAACTTAGATATAAAAATAATTTGAATTTCACAGACTACATAATTTTCGCGTAACATAATTGATAAAACAATAATACCATTTATTGAACAATAGCGTTTATTCTAGGTTACAGTGGTAAAATAATAGAAAATACTTTATTGAGACGCAAGAATACATTTCATTTAAACTTATTGTATCATTATTGTAACATTACAATAATACTTACAAGCATAAATATACATATAAAACGATATACTAAAAAAAATTAAAATGAAGAATAAATGAATATTTAACAAACAAAATCATCATAATCGTAAAAAAAATTAAGTTATTAAACTTTAAACTCTTCTTCTTTCTGAAAGCAGCTTAGGAAACAGCTTTTTAACGCCTGCTTAAGTTGTTGAAGCTCATCGTCCGTCAGGTACTGTAAGATGGCCTCAACACACTCGTCGGACAGCCATAACTTTGGGCCCGGAAGCTTTTTTATTGCCGGGGTGATATCCTCGAAAAGTTGCTTCATCCTCAAACCACGCAGGTACCGACGCTGCAAAAACTTACCATAGATCGGAAACTCCTCGATGTTGTGCGTGACGAGATCATGGAACGCCTGGCCACCCACGAACTTTCTCAACTGGTGCGCGCTCTTGATACGCAAGGTCTTCCTCAGGTACCCCATACGTTTGAGCTCGGTTGCGCATTTCTCCCGAAATAGTTCCTCATTGAACTCAAGCCGTGGCCGTATTTTCAAACGCAGGCACGACAGGAACTTCAGATTGCCCTCACTCACGGGACAGCCCGCCTCGTGAAGTCGTAGTATGTGCTGCACCACCACCGCCACCATTTCACCGTGGTTCTGGTAATGCACTGCGCAATGGAGAAAGGCGAAGCGGCCGCGGTTGTCATTCAGATTTATGTCGGCGTCAGCATCCACGAACGCTTGCAACACTCCGGGCACCGTCCCCTTTTTGCAGTACGTATGCATCGGTGTCTGGCCGGCGTAGTCACGCGCGTTAATGTCTGCGCGGTCTTGCTCTAGCAGGAGTCTCGCGGTCTCGGGGCTTTTTTCAGACGAGCCCACGCAGTGCAACGGTGCGCACAGAGCGGCATCCCGCGCGTTCACGTCCGCGCCATGATCCAGCAGTAGGAGCATTACTTTATGCTGATGGGCATACACCGCCAAATGTAGGCCCGTCTCCCCGGCTTTCGGTATTTCCCAAAAATACAAATAACATCGCGTGTTATGGCACATTTTGCTCTGAAGATTAGGCTCAACTCCCCGCGACAGATATGATTTGACAATGTCAAGCTTGCCAAGTAGACAAGCTATATGGAAGTGCGAGTGACCCACGCATCCAAAAGGATTCTCCTCGAGTGAGAATAATCGATCATCAATGGGTTCGGTCATGTGCAGGCTGTTCAAATCCTTCTTTAAATCTTCTATACTTGTGCCATACTCTGGGTCAATTATCATGTGCAGTGGAGTATCACCCTCGACATTGCGTATCCTGGGATCGGCATCGTGGTTTAAAAGTATGCGAATGATTTTGCCGTTGCTAGATAGCATCGCAAAGTGTAACGGTGTAAAGCCTTTGTAAATAGCGGAATCTTTTTCGATAGTCGCATTGATCATGCTTTGGTCGACAGCATAGCGTTCCACGGTTTTCTGGTCCTCGTCCATGCAAGCAACGTGCAGAGGGGTGAATCCCCAGCTGTCGAAAGTAGTGCAGTTTGTTTCATAAGCTTTCTTTAAGATCATTACAATTAAGGGATTCAATTCATCATGCATCATCATCATGTTCTCATTTATAAGATTAAACGGCGCTACTCCGGAGCAGTTTTTGAGTCCTACATTAGCATTGTGTTGCAAAAGCTTATTGACAACCTCTGATGACTCCTGACGAACTGCGATATGCAAGGGTGTAAAACCGGGGTATTTGATTGAATCATCACTTACAGCAGCATTGACATCTACTCCAGTGTTCTCATCAAAACTCAAAAATTTGTCCACAACATCTATATTATTATTTGCACAAGCAATATGAAAGAGGGATAGGCCATCTTTGTCGGATAAATTTATGTGGAAGTTTGAGTAGTTTGTTAAGAGAAGTGAAGTAAATTTAGTATTCTTCTGAAATGCAACATGTATGGGAGTTCTACCTCGAACATCTATCGCTGAAACATCTGCACCATTTTGTAGCAGCAGATTGAGTATTTCTTTGTTGCAAGATTTATTTTCAAGAACAATATGCAAAGGAGTAGCTCCTGGCCACAAAGATGAATTTAGAGGTAAATACTTATTTACAGATGCACCCAACTGAATTAAAGATCTCATTCTGTCCATCTGTAAATGTATACAAGCTTTGAAAAGAGGAGACATCTCTTCAGCATATTCTTCAGGAAGTGAGATTCGGTTTGTAGACAAGACCAAATCTTGAATTTCGATATTTCTTGTTTCATACAAATCAAACGAAAATTCTTCTGTATAGTTCCTTGACAAAGAATCTTGAGCCAACAGTAATTTTATGACGTTAGTGCATTTGTGTATAACTGCGAGATTTAAAGCAGTGAATTCTTTCCAAGGTCCATTAACAACTTTTGCATTTATATCTACACCATATTGCAAAAAACAATAAACTATCTTAGAGTTATTTCTTATGCAAGCTATATGAAAATGAGACAATTTGTTTAAATCTTCAGGATTTTCATACTTGTACATGTGCTCTGATAATATTAAATCAATCAATAATTCATTTTGCAGTTCTACAGCCAAATGTAAAGGAGTATTTCCTTTTTGATCTTGAGCTGTAATATCGGCGCCACATTTTAAAAGAACTTTAACTGTTTCTATACTTCTGAATTCAACAGCGAAATGCAGTGGTGTATACCCAGCCCATTTCGTATTAGTAGAGTCTATAACACTGTTTATACTTTTTCCCATTTGTAAATATTTCTTGACAAAATCTACATTGTTTCTAGCACAAGCAATATGAAAATGAGAGACTTGGTTTCCAACACCAGAAAAAGCGTAACCTTTATCATAAGATAACATTAAATCTGTGAGTTCGTATTCTTTCATAGAAAACGAGAGTTGTATTGGAGTAAGATTATTCAGATTTTCTTTAACAATAACTGAAGCTCCTTTTTCTAGAAGCAATTCTACAATATTCTTCCATCCTAATTTGACTGCCATATGCAATGGTGTTTCTTCTTCTTTATGTAAATATGGGTTGACTTGAAAATTATTTTCAATAAGAAATTGAGCAATTCCCTTATGTTGATAAAATATTGATATTTTCAGATGGTTGTATTGAATCGGTTCGGAATCAAATCTTATATCCCCTTTATTAATTATTGTTTTGACGTCCTCTAAACTTCCAACTTTGACATAGTGTAGCAATGAATCCATGATAGAATCTACTAATGATATTAAAATATTAAGAGACGTACTAAAGCTACAATAATTTAAAATTACAAGTGATAAGTACAATGTATATAAAAAAACATTTCTTACTCTTTCTAAAACTATGAAGTGGAAGCACAACTAATCTTTAACACTTAGAATAAACAATGGCAATCATATAATTGTTGAAATACAATGAATGTTGAACATCTTCATTAATAATGATCACCACATCAAATAGTTCCTTCATTAATAATGATCACCACATCAAATAGTTCCTTGAACTGAAGTATCTGAAAACGTTAAAGGTTTAAGTAATTATTAAATAAAATAACATTAATAGCTATGGAAAAAGCACTAATTGTAAGCTACGACGGAAGCACCAATTTCTAGATTAAAAACGATTTATAAAAAACCAATAATAATGCTTTGTTCTTGAAAAATTTTGAATGAAATTCTTTAGTTCTCTGAGACAGGGGTACTTTTACGAACGGCGGTACTTTTAGTATGTCTCCAACATGGGATGTTACTAAATAAGCGA
>UXGD01000551.1:0-54405 GCA_900474315.1 Torymus auratus | reverse complement strand
TCACAACCTTCATTTATTATACACAATGAAATTAATAAGCTTTGTACAGTTATTAGAAAAGTCGACGGGGAGAGATAAAGTGTGCTGAAAAAATAAAGGTATGACTCGTCCAATTCGAGTTTTGCAAAACGACGAAAAAATTTCTTGTAAAAGTATCCAAGATAGTCAAATATAAAAAAATTGACGTAATTTCAGGCTGTGATACTATGGACTCCAAGCAGTTTCGTCATTTTTCAAAATTTCAGAATTGTTTTCTAAGGTAAGCTTACAGATAAATAGTCGAGGAAGGGCAATAAAGTCACACGATTCACGTACTTGCTTATTTGCAGTATATAAATGAGTTATATTGGCTTTAGTACCTATACTTTTTCATTATGAATAAATTTATTAATAATAATTAAAATTATGAGTCGCCAAGTTAATTTATCTACAATGTTCACTGCGATTGCTAGTAAAAAAAATCACAAAATATACAAAGAAACGACATAATTAAAATGCCGAATGTCAGCCGAGTACATACTGTCTTTTTCGACAAACGCTATTCTTCCATTTGTTTAACAACCCTTGTAAACATCACCTCTGAAATCGCACGTCGTACCCTCTCTCGAATGACAATAAATTACAAAAGTCCTAAAATATATTTATATATCATATTAAAATTTAAGGAACCGCAAAGGAAGCAGTTCGTACGTTTACGTAAAAGACAACGTAAATAAACAAACAATAAAATGAACAAGTAAAATGCGCTTCGAGAAGAAATTCATCTTTTGTTTAGAGATTACTTGTTCGCTTACTAATGCATTTTACTGAATTTGTTTGTCTTACCGAAAGCTATGCTTTAACGATTGAACGTAACATATATATACATATACATATACATTTAATATACGCGAGTTACACATGTATGCAATTTAGTTATTCCGCAATCGGATCTAGGACGTATCTAGACGCGTTCCCACGAAATTACGAGTTTCCTTATCCAATTTTCCATAGGGATCAAATTTGCAAATTTTGTTATGTCAAGATATAATTAAATAATATCGATTCTTTATAATTAAAAAGATTAAGCGTTCAATTAATTATATGCAACGGAAGTTAATTCCTTTGTAACTGTGGCATAAAGATGTATATTTATTATAGTACATAACATATCAGATATTTACCTGTTATCAAAATATTCTTCATTAGTTTACTTATATTTTCATTTTTAATATGCAACTTCATTTATTATGTATCAAGACTAATCAAGACTAATGGCAATAAGAAAATTTGAAAATTTGAACTCGAATCAAAAGCTAATAATTTCAACTAAAACTTTTTATCATTTTTCAACAAAAATATTAAAAATTTGAACAAATTAATATAAAAAAGATTACGCATTGGATCCATCTTCAAAACATATACTTTTACCCTGCATAATTTCGTCTTTTAACATCGACGATAAAAATCACGGTTTTCAACCATCTCATGAACGTTCTATACCCTAATAAATCTAACAAGTAAAATCTTGACACTTATCTGCTTTGACTAGCATTGTGCTATGCTCTAAGGGAATCGTGCCATAATCATAATACTAAATAAAAAAAAAAAATTATAACAAAATAAAAGAGTATTGCGTGTCGGCCCACGGAACAGGAGAACTCGTAATTCGTGCGAGATCCCGATTCTGGCACTTTCACGCTTACATTCTCATTCATCTTTCTTCCGTTATACGTCGACATTATATATTTACACGAATCTAGTTTCACTTCTTTCAAAAGTTCACAATCGGACATTGTTTTCCTTCTAAGCGACATTTGAGCGATTTATCATAAGCTCTTTCATGCCGAAAGAATGATTCGTATATTTTATGTACATAGAAAGTACCATTTTTTTTCGCACTATACGTGATTTCTCTACTTCGCTGACGGAATCGCACCTGTCATACACAGGCGGATTTGGCTGATGATTCAGTCTCTCGGCACAATTCGTTTGATTGAAATATATATTTGATAAAATCATTTTCATGCTATCACGCATACTTGAAGATTACACAGAGGTAATAAGATTACTTTCGACACTGGAATCGCTTCTTATTCGCGAAATGTTATTGCAAAAAAAAAAAAAAAATAGAACACGCCCTGCGTCGGTGTTGTCGTGCTCTTCTTGACAAGAAACCATTCTATGGCTGTGTTAGCATTGTTTCTTATAAACTATACGCAAGGAGAAATTGCACGGGATTTAATCGACATTAAAAGTAATAAGATCACAAAATGATGTCTTTGTTCTTCACTCTCGTTTTCGTTCGTAGACACACTTCTGCGGTGGATCGCTCGTGCAGCAAAAGAAATTCATCTGTTAAAACTCGAAGAGTCGACACATCTGTATGATAAATCCTTCTCTCCTATTCTCTGTCTTTCACCGATAAGCATTATCTTTTGTATTAACTTGATTAAAGCTCTCGTTGCAGTTTGATATCTTTCCTCTCCTCAACCGATATCCCCCTTCAGCAGAGATATGTTTGTTGAGATTCAATTAACCATGTAATCTCCAACGATGATAATCTTTTTTAGACCTCTATTCCACTTTGCATTACTTTTTGCGAGCAAGCTCAATTCTCTGACTATGTGTTATATAAATGACATTCTATATACGATGTAGGTACGAAGCCTTCGATTGGTTGCGAAATTCGACGAACTCTGGTCCATCCGTCACCTTGGTCTAATTCTATCATGTAGAGTTCTTCACCGTCATACATCGGTATAGAGCCTTCACTGGTAGCTAAAAGACAAAGCAGATCCATTAATTCGTTTGAAATTGTGTACGATATACTATGAATAAATATAAATACAAAAAGATCCCAGGATGGAGGCTTTGAAAACAGATTTATTTAGAAAAATAATTTTATTTTCATGTGGATCAACCATTTTGCTTAAAAACTCACCATCAAACGGATATAAAGCTTTACATGTTCCAAGAGGAGGTTGAGCGTCTACTTCGTCAACATAGTATTCTTCTCCACCACTGCCGGGTAGCGACGTCCTTGAAGCTCCAAGACCAGACTCCGGGCTATTCGTGGAACTGTGCATGAGTATGGTAAAACAAAATAATCGATACAAAATTCCTAACCTAATCCTATAACAAACTATTTGTTCCTAATTCTCTGGAAAATGACGCTATCTGCAAGGTATTCTAGCAATTAATTTACTCTCAAAAATGGAAAATAACAATTTTGTTAAAGAAAATGAATAAACGTTTAAATCAAAAGATAACAGGAACTCAAACAAATGATAAGAAAGAAATGAAATTAAAAAAGTTTGCAACTCACCCGTGTGACGGTTGTGGTGTACCGGGTTGACTCTTTTTGTTCATTGCTTGATTCGCGTTAGCGTTGCTGACACTTGAATCTGACGCAGATCGTGAGAGACTTTCTTCGCCGCCGGAATGACTTGATCTTCTTGAACTTAGCGGCCTTGTTGCAGAACCATTTGTCGTTGGCTTTCTTTGTAATTGACTTGGACTGTAGAAATTCGTATTTAATTAGTAAACGTTATAAACAAACAATAACATAACTGTTGAAAAATTTTCTTTTATTTCTTATTAAACTTTTTACTAGAAAATCTACTTTTTTTAACTACCCAATGGTGACATGTGCACAGCATACCAATGCAGTAGTAAACTTCAACCTGACATTCGATTTCTACACAGTGACATACCAACATTCCCTCAAATATAGTCGGATGAATTTACCTTGATAGATTAACGCCCGCCTTGATCGCCTCGTCCAAGTAACCCTGGAACTTGATCAGCTCGGCGCCAAGTTTATCGAGTTTGTGACTCGACTGGTTCAATTGACTCTCTACGGTCATGGGATCTCCCAAAGCAGGATTCTGCTCATAGACACCTTTCATCTTCATCAATCCGTCCCTCGCGGCTGTCTCCTGCTGGATTTTTGCTTGTATCTCGTCGATTCGCTGCTGCAGTCGTTTCTTTCGTTGATTCGGTGGGAGATCGCTAAAGTCCTCCTTTGCGCCGTCACCATAACCAGGAACATTGTTCTGGAAAATTCATGTAAAGATTAATATTCATATTGATTTCGAATAGACTATGCTAAGTAAAAACAAACGGTAATGTAAGAAGCTGAGAATAAATAAAAGCATTCAAGCGTTAATGCAATTTGTATTATTTGAATAAGCCAATTAGCATTAATTAAGTTGACAGCAAGAGAAGTTTTATTAGCTTGCGTATTAGTTTTCTGAAATTTATAAACGATTGAGTAGGAAAATGACTTTGTCCTGTATGAAAATATATGAAGTTTACCAAAATGATTGATGTCAAGTACTTAAGACCTTGTAATTAAGACATAATTCATCAATATTTCTTATTCTCTGAGAAACGTGATCACTTTTCTACCCAATTAAAAAAATATCAAAATGGAACATAAGCAAATTGAAAATAACCATTAGTTAAAGCCATTATTTGTAAATAATAAGAAAAAACCAAAAAATAAATACAAGGTTTCACATGGGTAAAAACTATGCATATTGTAGAGAACAGACCTTCAAAGCTATGCACACCTCGATCAACTTCTGTCGATTGCATGAAACAAATCACAAAAGCGTGTCATTCAGCGAATGGGTAATTTTTCATAACATTAATTTCTTATAATAAATATATATTAGCATGAAATTTGATTATATACGAAAGCCTATTCGATGACTATTGATATAAGTATCGAAGGGCGAGTTTTAAAAACCAAACTAATTAAATCATACAGAATTTAATGAACACATAGATTGAATGTGTGTAAGAATGAATTGATGAAAAATATATTAAATTTGTCGTGAGTGTATGATTTAATTATTGAAGAACATTCAATTAAATTTTAGAAGAGTACAGAATCTTTAGGGGCTAGCTAAGACGACACAGATGTTTGCAAAATTCATACATGCCGAAGGTGCAGATTGATGACACAATACAATGAAATCCACTCATCAGATTGACAAGCACTTTTCTAAATACTTACTAGGTTGGATCGTGAAAATCCAAGTCACACCACGTGGTTGATTGCAAGCAAGAAAGACCACAGGCAGACCGAATCAAATACAAATCAAGAGCAATTTATTATAAATATGGTTATCAAAATAATATAGGGGGATATTATGGGTATTAAGTACCGGAGAAGAATGAATAATATCTTAATACTTCTTATTTCAAGACTTCAATGTCTATTGGAAAGTAAAATAATTATATACAAAGTGGTGTTAGTTACTTAATTGGACCAACAGGTTTTGCTCCTGTACCTTTAACGTTAAGCTATTAGGTGTGCAAAAGAAACAAGCTCCTTAACGGTAATAAATTACTTATACTTGTTGCACATTAAATACTTTTTCAATGACTATAAAATCAAGGTCATTATTCGAAATTTATATGACGATCAGAAAGGTATTCACTTAAGTATTTAAAGCTTCTATTTACAATGTTAGTACTTAAAATTAACTTAATGTTATTGCTACAGAGGAGACAGGATAGAGTGTACTAAAGCATGCTGCAAATTGGTGCATATAATATTATAGAATACAGTACAAAATATTTATAAATAAAAAATTCAGTCAACTTCTTCACAGTCCATCATAAAGAGCTGAACATTCAAATACGAACTTTTACTTTTACAACACTGCGTATTTAACATAAGCCGTACATAAAAAAAGATAAATAAATGTCATTAAAACATGCAAGGAACTAAATAGAAGTTTTACGGACTAATTGGTTTAAAATCGTCCCAAAAGATTACCATCACACTACTAATATTTTTCTCGATTTTCTCCCGCGCATACCGAGTATACACAACCACTGTTCCCGACGAGTAATCAACTCTCGTCGCTCAATAAAACCATTCCGTCAACACTAATCTCAACACAGCCCCTTAAAGTCAAAGTTCATCGTAGAGAGAAAGAGAGAATACACAATAGAACCTTAAAATAGTAGTATACAAGAGAAGGAGAAGAAGTACAACACGAAGGAACGTATCGGATCCTCGATCCGTACCTTGTTGCTGCTGAAAATATTGAAAATGCCGACGCGCTTCTTGATCTTGCCGCCGGACACTGTACCCTTGACCGTCAGGTGATTGTGTATGGGCTGCATGGCCGGCTGGGGCAGCCGATTGTTGCTGTCCAGCATCTTGGCAGCGGACAGATCCTCGAAAGGAAAGTCACCAGGAGGCGTGAAACCGCTCTTGTAGCGTTCGATCACCAGCATTGTGTCTTCCTTCTCGTTTATCTCGTTGGCCGCCTTCTCGACGCCTTCGAGACACTGGGCGATTATGGGCGCCACCGCGCGCTCGATTTCCACTGATTTCAGCATGTAGTTCCGCATGTTCTTTATTCGCTTCTCGTCTAGCTCCTAAAATGTAACGATTGAATTTAGTTCTTAATTTTGAATGAATTGATAGTGGGTGTGCACAAGAAAATCTGAAATGTACGTCTCCTGCAGGATAAGTTTTAGTTTGCATAAAATGATTCACTTGAAATTTAGATCATGATTCTCTTATAAAGTACGAGACTGACAGTACTATGAAGATAAAAGTTACAGTAATCATTATTCCACTCGTACAAACTATTATGAGCTCGATATCTGTTAAAACTTCAATCATTTTATTTAAAATAACTCTTGAATACTGTAATTTTACTGTAATGTTACTGTAATTTTACTGTAATTTCTTTAATATCAGATTTTTATCACGTATATATGTAAAAAAGAAGTCTAAAGTATTAATACTTTAAAGATTTCATCACTTGGCGTCACAAGGTATGACTCAGATTTTTATTATATATATATGTTATACTGGGAAACATTAAATTCTTCAAGAGAAACGTGATAGGAAATATAAAAAGTTCTCTTATACCGTTCGAAATATTATTAAATATGAGAAGCATTTAAAATGTTCATCTCAATTTCATGTGAATCTCGTTTTATATTTAACTTTTCAATAAGAAGATTTTCTCAAGCTAGACACGTTTCGAACCAAATAAGATAGCTTTATTTTTAGTAGATCAGGCTACTTCATTAATTGACTCTATAGCCATAAATTGTAACGAAGTAGTTCAAGTGAGCCGTGCCATTCTGACGTATACAACGTATTGACTGACCTGTAAGTGTTGGAAAACTTCTGGCATAGCATGTTGGTAGTGCTGATTTTGCATGTCGTTGGTGGTCTGGAGTTGCTTTGCGTATTCCGTCTTTGCCTCCTCGCTTTGTTGCGTCTTCAAGTTCATGTTCATTCTTTGTTTTTCAACCTAGAGCGTGACAAATTTCACATTAGCTTATCGGGTTGCATTCACTTTCCTTTCTTACTTCTAAGACTCAGCTCAACGATAAAACCTAAAGTACGTATAAAGATGATGCGTAACTCTATACACGTACGAATTATACTGCAGAAATAAAATATTTTTTACGACGGCTTAACTTTTTTTATAGACTATTTCACTTTCGTTCCAATAAAAGACACTGTATTTGTCATAGTCGTAAAGTTTCTTTATGAATATTGACTTTCAAAATTTTTAGATTAGAAATTTTTTAATAAGTATAGATAAGTTCTCCAAAATAATAAACAAGGTTATCACGGATAATGAAAACAGTTTGCTTCTTCCTCATTGCTAAGCTTTAAAATTATCTCTTCTCTCTATATATCGAAAAGAATATGCATTAATTCACTGAAGTAATCAAGCACGTTGGATTTATCTATGAAGAATAGTTAATCTATCACGTCATTTCCATGCTTAATGAGGAACACCACGTCAACAATAAAGGTCACGAGCGACGATCTATAGCACGTGTGTATATTTCATCTCGTATAAAAAATTTCATTAGCGAATGAATGTAAAGATTTACTGCGTAAACTTTATGCTTGAAGATCTTACTACGTACTTTCTAATCATAAAGTTGCATTTATTCGAATGATAAATATCATAGTGCTGGTAATGAATATTCCTAGACAATAGAATGCTTTTTTTATCATTAAAGTTTTAGTTTGTCTCACATTAACTTTCATCGCTAAGCATCGTCAGAGCTTCAGAAATTTAGTTTTTAAATTTCCTGTAAATAGAAAGTATTTTCTATTCAACACTTTTTTCACTTATCAAATAGAACACCCACAAACGCCGCATGAATCTATATCAATTTGAAAAGTTAATGTGAGCCAAAGTCAAAGCTCGCATGCGAACGAATCATTTCACTGCCCCGACCGAAACCACTCATCCCGAACCCATTTACGAAATGATTTATCACCCCATTCCCCTCTATTCCTACATATCTCATCAAAATTTACCAGAAATATCTAATAGGAATTTAAAAAAAAAATCACTTTACCAAGCAGAGATCAGACTCACCTCAGCCCGCGACAGGTCGAGGTCCGCGTCGGCCTTCTGATAATTCTCCGAGGCGCGTTCCGCCTCGCGGAAGGCCTTCTCGTAGGCTTTCCTGGCGCGCTCGAGGTTGCCGATCTGCGCCGCTAGAGTGGTGCGCAGCCGAACGCCCTCCTGCAGGTATTTCTTCCTATCCTCCTTGAACTCCTTCACCAGGATCCCCAGCTCGCGCAGCACATTTGCCTGGAGGTTCTCGGCGATGACCTCGCGTTGACCCGCCTGGTCGTTCACCTCGTTCAGCTCTTTCTTGAACGCCCGACATGGACTGTACCTAAGGGGTGAGAGAGTGGGTCGTTATTGTCGAGTGTCTGTCTCATTTTAATTGGAGGGTTGGGTAGGTGGGACGCCTCTTTTTCATTGTCGTTGAGCGACTATGTAGTTTAATTTTTAGCGTTCGACGGTCGATGAGAGTTCTGGGTTATGAAAGAAGGTCAGTCTCGTTTTAAATTTACAACGACGATGACGATGGTATATAGAGATGGTTGTTTTATTTTCGGCAAAGCAAATGTTTGACCAAGGCGAAATCAATAGGGCCACTGAATTAATCATATATACGTTATATAAATTTCATCGGATCTATACATATAATACCGCAACGCCAATTGTACTATGCAAATATTTATACATCACATGGCGGTTATGTCATCGGATATCGACTCCTAACTTTGACTTTCAAAAGTACACCGACGAGTAATATATGTTTTAATAACCGAAGAAAAAAGTTTATTTAACTACTCGCTAACGAGTAAACAAGCCCATTAAATTTTATAAATATATATAAAAGAAAGACTTTTAAATTGAATCGAGGTCAAAAAGCAATGAACTTGGTAGAGCGATAAATCGATCGTTGCTCTCTCGTATATCCCCACAGATTAAAAATACCTCATCGCTATCCCATCTATCATATCTTTCATTAACTTTTCCAATATCGCATTATCGATCTCTCCAACTCCTATTATTCCCATCCGCTCTAAATAAACAATACCGCGCTAATTAAAGCCCTCATTACCTATTAATAACTTCAACAAACGGCACGCTCCTCCTATACCCACAAGATCAGACAACATATTCACGCCCTTACGCGTCGCAAAAAAAAGTAACACCGCGTGCCGTATAAATAACAAAGAACCACCTCACATCTACCACGCAAAGGGTGTTGCAGGGCGACAGAAACTGGGCGCGCACTACTGAAAAAAGTAGCGCAGCGCGCTCGAGAAGTGGTTCTCGCAAAGCGCATTCGAGTGCCGTGTGCCACAGCAGCAGCAGCGGCATAGCACAGCGGGAAATTATGAGCGTGCGGGCGCGAGACAAGAGCCAAGATTCCGTCGACGCGTAGCTCTCCTATATACACTCATCGCGTGCTATATAAAACTGGAACACGCGCGGTCTTGGCAAAAAAATCATATTTTTCCCTTCCGCGTTGCGTATTATATATAGGAGAGGAAGAGAAGAAAAATAATAAGAGCCACGCCGCGGGTACACCGCGGGGAGTATCTATATAATTGAAATCGATTGAACGAAAGCCGTAATCTAATTAGTGCTTATATAGGGTACGCGAGCGTTTCTGTGTCGACGCACGCGAAAAAGAAAGTGTCTCCAGGCGCCACGGGTGGGTGGACGATATGTACAAGAGAGGGAAAAAGAGACTAATCG
The DNA here is from genome assembly GCA_900474315.1 of Torymus auratus. Classification (NCBI taxonomy): domain Eukaryota; kingdom Metazoa; phylum Arthropoda; class Insecta; order Hymenoptera; family Torymidae; genus Torymus; species Torymus auratus. The sequence continues at coordinate 44,347 of UXGD01000551.1, read as the reverse complement.
CGTTTTCTGGGTCAATAGGCGGCCTCCCCGCGCCAGGGAGTCTGGCGTGGAAAGAGGAAAAGATAGATGTATACTTACTGATAATCCTCCTCCTCCTTCTTTTTCGGCTGGTAGCGCTTCACCAGATTCCTGCGAACAGATAAAAGAGAGAGAGAAAATTTAGTATCGATATGGCTGCCGAGAGGGTATAGACGCCGTGCCAAATTGCCACGGCGCGCTTTTATATTGCGAGATAGCCTATATTTTTATGGTCCGATTGTTGTCCGCCGTTCTGCATTTGGGTCAAAATGTGGACGAGGCGGGAAAGAGAGTGTATTGAAAAATATCCGCATAATGGTCGCCTTTTATTGTGCACGCTCAATAAACGAGTGAATGTATATTGTATACGTATAATATAATTGGCACATAAATACATTATAATACGTCTGTATGAAGATGTACAATAATTATTGTTATTTGCTTGACCTAAGCTGAAAAAGAAATGCTAGCTTTTAACGTTATTTGTTAAAGCATCGCGAGCATTGCTAACCCTCTTTTACACTCTTCTCACCGCAGAGCCATTCATTTGCGCACCAATTACAATAATTACCATCACACACCTATTATATATACCTTCTTCGGAAACGCTCGCGTTTCAGTCGCGTCCACTATGCATATACACACACATGCGCGCGCGCACGCGAGCGTGAGGTCAACGAGTAATAGCAAATTAAAAAGCGGCATGAAAGTCAAATGCCACGAACGTTACCCAAGGGAGCCATCGCTCGCATACAACGGTAATAGCGCTTTTAAAATTCAGTAGCACGCAGAGAAGCCTCGCGTCAATTCGTAAACGGAGTGTTGATGCAGGGCACACGCACGGTTCTTTTTTTTTTTGTTTTGCCTCGCGCTTTTGCGTCATCCGCGCGCGCGGATTTTTGCGGGACGAGAGCTGGAGAGGGGATATATATGACACACGTGGGCTGTTGCTGGCCTCGTCTTATTTGGTAAGCGCGCGGAATATCTCCGAAAAGGTGGCCCGCTGAGGTCTGACTGTACAGCTGATTCCGAGTGAGTGAGTGTGTGCGCGGCCTCGAGAGAGAAAAAGGTGAAATGGAATTGTTATAAGAGGAGTTTTTATGGACGATATATGCGGCAGATCTTTTTTTGCGCGTTTATTGTTGAAAGAAGTAGGTGAATTAATTAATTTGGGCAAGAAGAAAACACAAAGATTGCGACATACAGTTCTGGAGTATATAGTTGAGCCGAGACTTTCATTTAAGTTTGTGACTCAATTTCATTTCACGTGAATATATAATATATTATATTCGTCATATTTGGAGCACTCATTTTCCTAGCGCGTGTTGAAGTTACACAATATACGGTGGGTACAACCATCATACATACACACGCGCGACCGAGGCAGTAAAATCGTAGAGCGCATTTGTACGAAATTAAGTGTGGAATGTCTCACTTTTAGCCGGCCGCGAATGTGTGAACACGAGCAGTTGATAAATAAAACATGTGCGAAAACCGTTGCTAATGCCGGCGTATAAAACACCTACTGTTGATATATCTCCGTCTAAGTGTATAGGTATACGGCGTAAGAAGGCGAAAAAAAAGGTTCTCGAATAGTTTTTGAATTATTCCTCGTCCGATTATGTAACAAACGAATTTCAAAACGCGTTGTCGTAAATGGTGTTCCTAAACTCGTTTAAAATTTCTCAATATAACAATGAAATTTGGCAACAATTGTGTGCGTCAGTTGAAAAACAGTAGCTAGCAAAGTAATAAACTGTAAAGCGAAAGATTAGATTTATTTTTCATCGACAAAGTAGCGCGACTTTACAACGAAATCTATTGTTTTAAAGCCGCGGAGCTTCTCACAAAGACACAAGTCTGGGAAAATGTCCGTTAAATTTGTAGATTAAACATGGAATGCCCGGAGAAAGTGCGCGGCTGTACAAATTCGAAGCAAAATAGCTCCTAGCAGCAGGTGAAACTTACTTTATCACCAGAAGTAAGCGATGAAATGTCATAACGTTTCACATTTACCGCGGCTATGCTATGCGCGCGTGTATGATCGCTTTTACAGTTATCGTTATTTTATGAGAAAATTTCTCCCAGCGCATATACACAAAAGAAATTCAATTTTCTTTCCACTCAGCCACATTATTACAATCGAAAAAGAAATATTCCCGTCAAACGAGGTACGCACGCGAAACTTGAATTTGAATTTCTTTTCGAGCCAGCTAAGCCGCCGCATAAATGCGGAAACGATATAGCGACGAGAGCTGCGAGAAAACCTGAAGTGTGTATACCGGAGAAAACGAAGAAAACGCGTGGGACGCACGGGCTACAGATAATACCTGCAACTATTACATGGTCGCTTTTATTACAGAGGCGCCTGCGCGATTTGCATTCGTGGGACGAATTCGTCGGGCGCGAATATCATCGACACCTCGATGTTTATTCTAATGAGAGACTCGTAGAAATGGATGAGCAGCAGGAAAAAAAAATATACATAGAATATTCGTGTTTCTCGTTTAAGAGAGAGAGAGACAAATGGATGGACGTAGGAATCTAGCGGAAAGAGCTGCTTTTGTATCATCACGAAGTTTTCCACTAGATCACGTTGTTTATGACGTCGCTTTCGGCGAGATAAACACGCTCGTGCGGCGATGACGCCTTTGTATATGTGTCTAGTATGTGGGTGCGGATGGGATATCCGTGCGTGGGCGGCCATAAAACATAGAAAAAATGTAATAACTGTCGTGGCTAAATATATCGTTTAATTTAATAAATTAAGTGCGACTGCGTAAACAATGGAATCGTACTAATGCGTCACAAAAACAATGAGTATAATATAAGTAAATTGAACTAACTAATTTCCATATTGCCATTTACGTTATTAAAATGTAAACACCACCTTTCAAAGCATAAAATATTTATCTTTTAACCCATAAAGTTTTTCAAAGCTACATCAGCATCATGTTCAAAATGAAATTTTACCAAAAAAATATACACGTCTTATTCAAAAAAAGTTTTGAATTAATCCGCCAACATACATTACTTTTATACCCGCGTCTCCGTCGCATAAAAACCGCAAAAACACATTAAAGCGTCCCTCTCTCTCACCTTAACCGCAATATAAAGAATGCACACCCAAAAATACATGCACATTCTCTTTCTCTCCCGGCACCCCATAATTTCAGCTTAATTTTTTTCAATTCACCAGCGCTTAACAATACCTCTCTCTCGCCTCGAAAAACTCTGGCCCCGCGACAACATTCATCACCCCGGCAAAGACACCCAAAGAGCCAACCCTACATCCACTCCCATAAAAATGAAATATCACCGGCGCGACACCACCCGAGCGCGCGCGAATCTTCCCGTACGATCTCTTCTTATACCGTCTCCTCCGCGCGCAGAACACACGCAGAAAGAGCAAAAAAGCCGGAAGCTGGTCGTTTCGTGCCGATCTGCAAAAGAGTGCAGTATAGTGGAAATTGGCGCCGCGCGTCTCTTTATCTCGCGGCGAGGATCTCGCGGTAAGTTTCTGCGCGACAGCGAGTATGTACGTTATATATATACACTCTCGTGGAAAACGTGTGACGGTGCGATCGGATTGCGTATAGTGGGCGGCATTCATAAGTGGACAAGGGGCCCTTTTAGCTGTGCGAGAGGAGTAGTCAGTCGTCGCGTGTGCCCCGCCTATATACATACGAGGACAGGGCTGCTGCTGGTACTGCTGCTTCGTCTTTGTTCGCGGTTCAGGGTTTTTCGAGCTACTTTGCCGAGAAAAGATGCAGCGCGGTGGTGGGGCTGGGAAGTGAAACATTAATTTCAAAAGCCGTAGTATATATACGAGAGGGACGCTAAGTGCTTTTGAGTTTCGGGAATAATAAAGAGTGCTTGAGTGTAAAACTTATGGCCATTTGTGCGTTTTGTTCAACGGAGAGAGGTGTGTGCAAGCATAGTGAGAAGCTTCATTTGAAATGTTAAAGGAATCGCGCATGCGCGGGTAAAAGTGCATCTAATTGAATTGCATTATTTATACATTAGAGCTGCGGCGAGATTATGTTAAAGTCGTTACACAAAAGAACACGCGCACCACGTAACCGGTTGTTTAATACCACGTAAAAGGTGATTTTTTTTTTCATTGGCCGGCGTATACATATGTTACGCAAGATTTCGAATTCTCAGCCTATACACACCTACGCAGCGGCGGCCGCTCTACTTAATTAAGAACCCATATAGCAGCATTCGAAAACGGCTATGGCCGAGAAAATCACCGTTTCACAGTCTACATAATCCGCAAAAACTCATATTAAATCAAATCTACGATGATATTTCGGTGCAATAATTAACACACCGACGATAAATCGAGATATATATACACTGACAAGTGAAAACTAGGCCTCGATTAACATTCACATCCGATCCAACTCTCCACCACACCAAATTAATACCGCGCGCTGCTCCTCAATCATAATTACGTGCACGTTAACATTTTCATCCCAAGATTCCATCTCCTCGATGTAATTCCCTTTCGAAAGACAACGGCTCGAGGAGAGAGAACACACACGTGCATATATACAGAGAGAAGAACCACCGAGCGCGCGCGTGGTTGACGAAACCGCTGGAGATAAGAATCGAGCGAGCGCGCAATCGAACGAACGAAAGCGACGGGCTCGCCGCTTTCCCGGTGCATCGCGCGCAAGCGCCTCGTTGTAACGGGAACCACCGGCGCTATTATATAGCTATATATATAAGAAGAGAAAGAGAAGGAGATATACACACATTGTGTGTGGTAAGCGATGTACAATATATATATATACCTGAGTTTCGTCGCGTACTCCTCCTCGATGGTACAGCGGTCGCGAATAAAGTGTCCGTATCTCTCGAGAAAATCTATCCCCTTCTGTGTGTGAAGGGACAGATTCTCGAACTGGTCCTGTAACATAAACAAAGACGAAAAATACGTTAGTTGCGAAATTATATTATGGTTCTCGAGAAAAATTTCTTATTCTAGTTTGCAATCGAATTTCTTATATTGCGGGTGAAAAATTATCAGAGTTCATATATATATATGCGCATTGAGCAACGCACGCTGCACATGCGTATTGAGCAAACGCTATTTATAGACTTTGGCGAATATCATTTTATGCGCAGAGTGAAATTTGCCCGGTGGCTTTCTTATTTGAGCAAACGCACATAAGTATAAGTAGGCAATTTCATGTCTTTACTCGCCAGTCTTTTCCGCGATGCGGAATATATAGATGTAAGTTTATTGCAAGAATTTTAAAGATCTTCTCGAGATACGCGCAGCGTAACTCGATGACTAGCGGCAAATTATTACTTAACTCTATACTTCCAAGGTTTTCCAATAATGGCTGTTAATGAGCAACGCTGTGTATAATAATATTACTATATAAACGCACACCCTGCATTATACTCTCAAGTTAACATTGTTAAAATTAAAGAAGGCAGCACACGCGTCGTCCAATAACAACGCCGAAGGTGATCCCGTCGTCGATATCGCGAAAATACGCGCCGCTCGGTCGTCATTGTTTGGATCGTAAATGATGAATCACGGCCGCACGCGCGCTCCGTCAATCGCAAAAATAGAAGTATCCCGCAGCAGTAGCAGCAACTGCTACAGCCTTTTTCTTAAAACTGAAGAAAAAAAAGAATCTTTCTCCTCTCGTCTGTTTTACTCTAAATATTTAACGCAGTCCGAGCCGTATAACGTATATACATATACACGTGCGCCTTGAAATAGACGAGAGCAGTCGTCGTGGACTCGTCCTCGGGCCGTCCTTAACCCGCGATCTCCTATAACCGGATCGCTCCCAATATGGAAAGCCGATGCCGCGTAATCCGCGCGTACAGTCATGCATGTAAGTGTGTATAGGCTGCGAAGGGATGAAGAGTATAAGTCTGTGAAAGAGAGCTCCGAGAAAGTAATACCACGACGCCGCGGGGAAATTGCGTCTGGCGCCGGGAAAAATCGAGTTTTGGGGTGTCGACATTTTCCACTCGCTTGGATGGGAAGTGTATATTTATGTGCGTGTGATGCCTTTCTCTCTCGGATAAGATGTTAATGGAAATGGAGCGAGGAAGAGCTGTTCTCGCGGGGTCGTGTTGTACGTATTGGGAATGGCGAGACGCAATTAGCAAATGAATACGATAAATTATTTATGCGAGCGGCGGTGGCGAGCGAGTTTCTCGAAATGCAGATTGTTGCGTTCTCGTTTTTGGAGTGCGATTTACTTTAATTGGTTAATTTGTAAAAAATTATCGTGAAAGTCAAGGTGGCGGCGACCTCGAAAAACTTACGGTACTATATACCCGCTATAGGGTACAATGGAAATTTTTGTAATTGTAATTTTATATTTTCAACGATAATGATATACATACATACATACACGCATATACATATATTCATATTTTCTTGAAATTTCAATAGGCAATACGCAGTTAGAATATTCCAAGAGTGTATTTATATAATTAGACTAACTTACGTCTTTGACTTTAATAGGGAAACAACCCATATTTCGCAACATGCACAGTATATGTATTTGCTTTGTGCGGTCAGCAGAACACAAAAAAAAATAAACTGTCAAATCATTCGAAAGAGTTGAACTTTCCAACCTCGCCAATTATGAGCGGGGCTCCGGAGAAAAACGATCTTAATAAGGTACACAAGCCGCGCGCCGCTGACAACTGATCACCCGAAGAAAAGAGAAATTTATCCGCGCGCACTGGACAGAGAGACACACAACTGTGGCGGCGACTTTTTTCTAGAATTTACGAAGCGGAAAAAAATGAGCCGTCAGAGCCGATAACGATTAATCTTCGAGAAAGTACACGACGTTATCGCAAAATCGATTGCGATGCTCGCGCGCACTGGAAAGGCTTGCTTGCTGCGTATGCGCGTCATCTTTAAATTTACACGCCGCGAGTTATTCACCGCGCGCGACAGAGGCTTATGATGTCAAAGTTATACCGCGAAATACAATGTATAATATATAAGTGTGTACCGATGGGAAGGGTGCTTTTATAATGCCCATCAAAACAATGTCGCTCCTGATAAACCGATTATTTTAGTTGTGGAAACTGCCGATAACGAAAGTATCCGCCGCCGCGAAACTTGGCCGCGCCGTCAGTGCAATATAACATAATATTCCATGCGTATCTCCTCGCGCTCTTTCTTCCGCGTAGTGCTGGAACTTTGATCGTCGCCGCGCGTGAAAAAGCCGCGCAATATCTACCACTGAGAGAAAGACCGACCGCGCAAAAAGCCGATAGCGCAATTATTACGAGCGTGTGTGGACGTATTATATATATGAATGTGCGTTATATACACACACACTGCGTGCAGCGTGGCGGCTCGTTTCGCTGCCGCGCGCGCGTGCGCGGAACGGACGACGGAGAGAGATTGCATTGTTGAGCCGAGAGAGTTTTCTTGTAATAATAAATGCGCGACGGAGAACGCTCGTGGGTGGATCATGGTAACGCGTAACCTTAACATTCGTGCGTCTCGCTGTTGTTGCTCATTGAATTATAATAGTCGCAGCGGGAGATGAGAAGGTTTTTCTTTCTTTTATATATATGCAAAAAAGGGAGTTGCGGATAATGATGCATAGCGGTGAGTAATGATAGTGTTTGTTTTTGTTTGGGGAAATTAGGAGTGGCTTTTCGTATTTTCCTTTTCTTTTCTCGACGAGAGGGAAATTTATTCGTTACCGGCTGACTCTGATAAAAGTTAGATGTTGTTTAGTCATTTGATAAATAGCGTCAATAAATCGTTGCGAATTTATCGATCGCCTCGAAATATAAACATTCGTGTATATATAATTAATAAAGACGTCCGTTCGGACGATTATATATTAGCTTTATAAACAATTTCTTTTACATAAGAGGATAACGAAGTACGAGTAACCGGCCCGATGTTTGCATTAACGAGCTAATGAACCCGCTAAGCGGCGCTAATTCCCCTCCTCCGATGCTGCCTGCGCAGTCCGCCGCCGCCGATACTTTTCCGCATTTTATTAATAATAATGAATTACATAACTATACGGGCGATCATTATTGCCGGTAATGCATTTAAGAAACTCTCCTTGCTCAACTAACTGTGGAATCATTAAGTATAAAGTTCTAAGTGCTGCCCACGGTCCAGTAAATAAATGTTGATACGCGTTTAGACTTTTCATTATAACGCACGCGCGTAACAATTATTACGTTCACGCTAATAACTATGTTATTAACTAATAATGTTAATGGAAAGTTTTATACGAAAATAAATTTTCTCGACTAGTATATAATCATAGAACAGCCCTGGTAGAAATCTTAATTATAAATTAGCTATTATTTTATAGCTAAAAAACGCGAACATTGTTTCTATTTCATATAATTACGTACACCAAACAGAAATAAATTTTGGTATTCATATAAAATTGGTATTTCAAATAAATAAAAGACTTTTAGATGAATTATATTACTTTTATATATTTGTTTTTACTAAAAGTGCTTCCATTTGATTAACACATTAACTATAAAATACCGTTAAGTTTCTATACCATCAGGAAATTTATGAGACTAAATCGTACAAAAAACCAAAGGCATACACTTATACGACACAACGCACCCGATTATACGCTCGTGACCTGCACTTAATGCGTATATATATCCCCTATACAGCACACTCACTCAACCCTCTCCCTCTTAAGCCTCAAACTATAAACCCGCGCGCAGTTACTCAGTGCTTACATATACCACGCGAGGATAATCAGTCACTGCTGGGTTTCATTCAAAGCCGCGCGTGTGACGTTCATTCGATCTCAATGCTCGGCCGCGCGTCTAGACTCGGCCGAGACCGATAAAGCACGTATGTGTATGCAGTGCGAGTGAAAAAAAAAGAGAGCATCAAGCACGATGAGTGATATACACGTACTCACACACGTATATATAGAGATTGAATTCCGTGCGCTGTCCGTGCCGAAAGGAAAAGTGTAACGAGCTCGTCGAGAAGAGAGTGTTGCGTGCGCATGCACGTGTATATATATGCATGCTGCGGAGCATAAAAGGTAATAACGAAAGTAACGATTCTGTGTGCCGTGCGCGGTATATGGAGAAAACTCGTAAAAGATATATGTACCGCACGACGGCCGCGGAAGTTTTTGGTCGAGAGATTAGGGGTCTCTCTGGACAAGAAGAGAAGGAGGAGAGTTTATTGGCGCGGGACGTGTGAGAAGTATAGCGTGGTAGGTCTCTTTTTGTGTTGGTTTTGAAAAGTGAAAACGCCCCGGGCGGCGTTGTTTGCCTTTTGTGCGCGGCTGCGTGTGCCTTCGGAAAAGTCGAGTGCAGTTGCGCGGGAATGCCTGGCAATTGGCTGCGGAGGATCATCGGGATGGTTAGGCGAGCCTATTGTTTACGGGAACGCTTAATTTTTTTTCTTTTTTGGTAGGTAAAGCGAAGACAGTCGTAAAATAAAACGGGAGGAAATTGGGGAAGATTATGCGTTATTTTGTTTGTTTTCTTTTTGTTCCGGATTTAAATAGAGGAAGTACTTACGAATAACGAATGTTTGAAAAAATTCCTTCGATGAACAAGCTTACTTTCAAACCTCAATTACAGGTAAAGCATAAATTACCTGCTTTTCTCATAAGTTTCACATTTCATATATATAGTCGAAACGAATATCCCCATTTCACGCGCTATTATACAATCCCGCTCATCATCACACCACAATGACTCGCAAAAAACGCCGCAGCGACAAGCGCGAAAAAATTCCCGGCTTGCCATCATCTCTCTCAAAAACAATGGCACCGTTGAAACCCCTGCACATATATACATTCACACACACACATCTTACCATCCTCGTATCATCATCGCCAGCGATATGCTAATACGCCACCTCCTCCTCGCAATAGAATAATATCAGTCATTATTATAGACATCATCATCATCATCATCATCGCCGCGCGCAGTACTACTCAGCATAGCGGAAAACCCAAGACACGAGAGCGCACAATGCACGCGCTATATTCGTTTCGCAAGTGTACATATACGCAGGCAGAAAAAAAAAGAATCTGCGGCCGTTTAGCACCGCGGCACGCGAAAAGTGAAACTGCCCGCTGCGCGTGTGGTTGACGCAACGCGTATGTATGTACGTACGAGAAAGTGCGAGCGTGGGGCCAAAGGTTTATTATCCTCGCGGGCGCGATGACACTCAAGCTCTCTCGAGGAGAGTATTATAGTCGTTGGTATAGAGTGGAGTGAATGGATGGACGGTAGATCCGCGAAAAATGCTCATGCGCGTTTGTATGTGACACGTCGAGTGATTTACATGGCTGCGGGTATATAGCTGCCGCCGCCAGGTTTTTGTTATTGGAGTGGAAACGAGTTTTTTATGCGTGCGGTGTGGGTTTCGTCGGTTGTTCTTTTTATATATATATAGTGCGAGGATCGGGTGTATGAAAGCTCGAGGAGGGTCATTTGTCTCTATATTGCGGCATTGCGAAAGAGCATACACAAGAGTGCTGCTGCTGCATGCTTCGCCTTCGATTTGTAATGAAATGGTTTCTCGTTTACGAGTATTATAGTATAGGTAATGGCACTGCACTCGCGCGCAAGGTATTATTGAAATATGCTAATGAAGTTGTCGCAAGGGCGCGCGCGGTAGAGAAATGTAACAACAGAGCTTTTACGTTTTCCGTGTGTATACAGTTTGGAAAGAGCGATTGTGAGGTAATGATTTGTCCAGCGATATTTACGTGGGAATGCAAATGACTCGAGCGGCGATTATTATAACCCCGCGGTCAGTGTTTACTATACTCCGGTGTAACAGTGTGTAATAGAAAAGGCATGCGCGGTGATGTCAGATTTATCAGATGTAACAACAGCAGATAGCTACCGGCACCGATTAGTAATTCATTCTCTTCCTTATTATAAATGCTGCACGCATGCACGTAAGTACTATATATATTGTCGAAAATTACCAGATTCCTCGAGTCGCGACGGTCGATGATAAACAATCGCTATCGATATCGAAAATAGTTGTTTATACCGAAGCGTTAACAGTGGGCAAAACACTCTCACGATCATTTGATTACAATGAGGCATTTTCAAACAAAATAAGTATCGTGACGAAGAGGCGCAATCCGATCTCGTGGCTAATAACAATCCGAACATATAAGTGAGATAGTGCACGCTCGAGTACTTCCTGAGACGCGCTTGCAAAACATTCTCTGAGCTGGAGATAAAGTAAATAAAAAGCGAGCATTATCGCACGCGCGCGTGCGTAACTGAGACGATGTATTATCAGTCGGAGTGAATATAGAAGTATAGTACGAAATAACACACCTAAAAGCTCTTTTGCAATCTTGAATAAAAACCTTTTACAATAGAGTACACAGCGGTGCAGCATAAACAGCTATAAAACTAGTGTTTTGTTGATAATGCATGAATAGAACCACACACGCTGTTCCCCATTTTTCAATTTAATATTCCAGGCTATCTATTTTTCTATATCTGCGCAAAGATCAAGTACTACTACACACTTTGTAATCCATTTTTCAAGCCTCCAATCAGCTCAAAGTCACTCGAAAATCAATTAAGGAATAGGCTACGACGAGAGACACCCTACTCGCTCTGAGCGTAAAATTAGCGATTAATACCAAAGTGCAGGTCATTCATCATCCAAAGTGGATCAACGGCTAACCTTGTCGTCCGTGCTGCACGCGAGCCTTTTTCCCACAGTATATAAACATTATACCCACCTATATAATCCCTATGCAAATACCTCCTCGGCATAACACATCATCACCTCAGCGCTCATTCTCACTGCCCCCCTCATTCATTAAGAACCTACAATAATCACCCGATAACCAGCAATAACAACGCAATCTCGGCCGCTTCCTCTCCGCACTTGCAAGAATCTAGCCTCTCTACGCGCACATCGTACAGTGCGGATTACAAAATTTTTCAAAGCACAAGCCACAGTCAGCGTTACACCGACACTTTCTCACGCGCTGCGACTGGCGCTCGCTTCGGAATGCTCGCTCTGCGTTATCGTTCAAGGACGAGTGTCTCTCTCTCTCTCGACTTTTACCGCGCGTGCATAGTGTATATAAAGAGAGGAGAGGACAAATCGGGCCGAGCGTGTGCATAGTGTGCAGCGCTCTAATGCAGTGGCGACGACGAGTGGAGGGGCTGTGTGTGTGAGTAAGGCTGCCTCTCTGTCTGCCTGTCTGTGTGAGGGGTATACAAGTGGCCGATAGATGTTGGAAGAATGTGGCAATGAATCAGAGGGAGAGAGGGCGTTCGTTAATGGGAAAAAGTGGCGGTAAATGGAGCGCGAGTGTCTATATAACGTAGGAAAATGTATATATATTTCGAATAAAAAGCTGTGTGTTACAGCTGGAGACGAGGAAAAAGTTTTCTCTACATGGCAAAAAGCAAGAATGGAAGGCAGTGTGTTGTTGGCGCAAAGCACCGACGGTGGATGATTAGGAAAGTATTGACGTGTGTGTATACAAAGGGACACGGGCTGTGGTATTCAGAGGAGGGTCGGTATCATTATTGTTGCCGTTCGCGGGCATGATAAGAACCGCACAGGGGACATACCAGGGGGGAAGGGCGAAAAAAGAAACATGCAAGTCAGATGAGACGACCGGCCGATGGAATAGCCTCCCCGTGAGTCAGCAGCGCACTTTCGAATAATGAAATCAATATTTGGACAGTTCTATACCGCAGACATCAAAGAACACACACAGGCGAGCATAACCGTCCGAAGATCTGGTTTGCGTCTGTGGATTTGCATATACTCGGCCGGCGTGTCGAGAGATTTCGCTATGCTCACGCGCCATTATCGTCGTATACAGTTGGTTAATTTCTCTGAGCTGTATACGACGTTATGCTAACGACATCGATCGCGCACGATATATATAGAAATGGGCCAATGTTGCCGTGATTGTTGCGGAATTATTTATTCTAAGTAGAGCGTTAATTGAGCGCTGCAGTGGAGTTGACGCGGGTTTTCCTTAATCGATCGTATATAAATTAACTCAAGTGGCTACAAATTGAATTTCGAGCGAGTGCGTGTATCCGATTAGCGATCTCTCTCTCGTCCGCGCTTTTTATATGATGAAGCGCGCGGCGCGATAAGCTGAGCTTGTACGCATTTATATAGGAATGAAACCCGAGTCCACGTTTGTAAACTCTATAAGACTCATGCGCAAAGATTCCCCGCAATTACGGCTTATTCAACGCGTATACACCCTACGCGTCCAGCTTGGTGTCTATTTATAGTACCAGTGTATATATATACACACAGTGCGGCGCTACATTAAATTTTGTAAATTGTCCGAATAAAAAACGCATAAAGACAAACGACGTCGCCAAGCGAGCGAGACAAAAGCCCGCGCTAAATTGCAAGAACGAAGTAAAGACACACCACGAGTAAGCCGAGAGAGACGAGAAGGGGACAGTAGTACACAGTAGAGAGAAAGAGAGAATAAAACGGACGGATAATAGGGTAGACGAGCACGTCGTCGTCGTCGTGTTCGAAGCTCGTTATATACGCGGAACTTTCGCTTTCCGCAGAAAGCAGCAACGACGACGAGGGTCGCGTCGATCCATAATTGCAATCACGATATCTCTCTCTCTCTCTCTTTCTCTCTCTCATTCTGTCTCGCTCGGTCGCGCGACCATCTGTCTTGTTTCCCCGTTGTAGCTCGCCTACGTCATTGCATTTTCGTGTGCACGCGGTGCGAAAAAAAATGTAAACGCGCCGCGCCGGGAATGACGACGATATCTCTCTCTCTCTCTCACTCGATGGATGATGACGATGCGGTGATGCGAGGCTGGCTCTCGGATGCGCCGCGGGAGTGATTCATCATCGCAATAAAGTGACCTGTCTCTCTCTCTCTCAGGCGCGCGAACGTAAAATGATTTCGAGATAACGCGCGCGAGAGAGAGAGAGAGAGAACAAGCGCAGCGGCGGCGGCCATTGAGTCACGGTGTGTAGTGCGATGAATATAAGTAAGCGCTATCGTCATAGCGCGCGTGCGTTCGGTCGATTACTCGAGAGTCATCGATGCGAGGACCGAGACGATGTTTAAAGACGTGACGCCGTTCGAAAAATGTCGATGGTTCACTTTTTCTTTTTTTTTCCTCGACTCTCTTTCGTTGGGACAGGAGATAAGGCGAATTAAAATTGTTTTCAGCGCTTGATTTATTTCAGTTCGCGCGCAGCACGTGGATCAGAGCGACTGCAAGCAAGACGCGGCTTTTTATTGTTGTTGTTATTGTTGCACAATCACATAAGAGCGTTTCGTAATTTCGCTGGGATGGGTTTTTTTATGGCTCGAGCGAGCGAGACAAAACATTTGGAGAGGATTATAACACTTTGTAGATCGATGAGGTGAGGTGTAATAAGTCATGTGGCGTGTGATGTTTGTACGCGATAAAAAGGGCCTATTAATCATGCGGGAGAGTGTAATTGTTAAAGCATTATAGGTGGTGCGTTAGAATGTAAGAGGATAAAAAGTTTATCTGGTGTATTTTTACACGAGGAAAACTATTGCTTTGTACATTCTGAGAACAACGACGACGACGATTTAATTACAAACTTATCCTCGAGATTTTATCCAACAACTATTTCTGCAATTTATAGACATGCACCTCTGGCTGCAACCTCCAAATTATTCATCCACGTCATCGCAACTATAACCTCATCCAAACACGCCTTCCTTCCCAAAACCTCGAGGTGGCCATAAAATCGTTATTCTCTCTCTCAGCGACAGCAGGCGCGCGATCCCAATTTAATATCCATCGATGCTGACGTTCGCGCTCGTGTCGAAATCGATAGAGAGAGAACCTCGCGCGACAATAATAGCCCCGGCCAAGCCAACACACCGTGAGGGATCCGCTCTCGTCGCCGGCCGATAGAATTCGCATAACGTCGTTTCACGGCCAACTGGCGCACTATCCTACGGCTTTTTTCTCGTTACACGTACACTGCACACACAGATCGAGAGCTACAAGTCGACACGGCGCCTCTGCCAAATCGTTCAGGGCATTTTCCTTACGACCGGGTGTATCATTTTTATCGTACGAGAACGGCGACGAGAATGCGATTATATTGCCACTGTGAAAACGTCTATCATCGCGTCCTTCAGTTCGGATTCCCGTGTGGTAGTAGTAGTATATATGTATTGGCACGAGGGATGAAAGTCATTCTGTTTGGATTGGTGTGTTTGATCGCGGAGGTTTTGCAGGAAGCGGAAATAGGCTTTTATAAGCGTATTAGAACGATGATGAATAGCTTTATTAGTGTTTGCGTATATAAGCTCCTTAGATTGGAAATCAAATCAATTTGTATGAGAGAATTGAAAAATAAATTTAGCTTTCAACTGCAATTTACGATGAATATTAAAAATATTGCACAATCCATATATCTATAAGGACTAACGCATTATTACCATTGAATTCCAGTAGCCAATTTCAAGAAACCTATCGATAATCCACGCGATTCGTAAGTGTTCAACTGACATTACTCATAGGCCACATTACGTCATCTGTATACAAATCTAATTACCCGATCGAATCCTTCTTTTCCATTTATATAAATCCGAATCCCTATTCCCGGCTGATGAATCACGGCCTAAAAATAAACCCAGAGCACTCGAGCTCTATATAAAAAATTCACCGCACGCAAACTCACTTTTCATAGACCTTAGCGGCACTTTACAGGATGACGCAACTCCCGAAAAATCTCGGCAAAAGCATCATCGCTCTCTCCAGAAAAAAGCTGACTTACGGCCGTTAAAAAATTCGCCTCAAAGAAAAACGCGCATAGCTATAAAAATCCCTACGACATCTCTCCTACGCCCCTACCACTTTTCAGCCACCCTCTCTGTCTCTCGAGACCGCTACAGGCTATATAGAGCGAGTTGAAGCGGCTTTTCCGGGCCAGGGCTGCGGCTCGCTTAGCTGCAGGTCAATACGCGCGGAAAGCCCCCGCACGCGCCGGACGCTGACTCATCGGCCGCGCACGCCGACGCTCTCTTATACGCGAGAAGGAGAGCAGCGGCGGCAGCAACGGCGTAGACTTGCACTTGCCTACTTACCCCCCTGAGAGAGAGAGAGAGAGAGAGAGAGAGAGAGAGAGAGAGAGAGAGAGAGAGAGAGAGAACGCTGGGGTCACAATGGGTCAGGTCGTCGTCATCGTCGTCGTCGCGTGCGCTACGGCGAAAAGAGAACGCGCGCGAGCACAAAAGAAGAGAAGGGAGAATAGAGCGGAAGGAGAGAGAGCGAGACGGGAAAGGCCTTTGGAGAGAAGTAGAGAGAAGAAGAAAGCCGGGAGTGAGAGAGGTAGAGAGCTAAAAAACTGTCTAGCTCGAGCGACAACCTGCGAGCGAGCGAGTGAGTTCATTGAAGAGCACCTGGCGCGAGCGGTTGCCGGAACCAGTAGTAGCGCGGGCAGGTTCTCTCTTTCTCGGTGTGTGTGTGTGTATGTGTGCGATGGCGGAACGCTTCTTTTTTCTTTATGAGTATGGAGAGCGCGCGAGCGTCTTTCGTATAAAGAGCAAGTGTGGAAGCGATATGTATATATAGAGAGGCTTCGAAGAAGAAGCGTATATGTGAGTATGGAGAGAGAAAGAAGAGATGTCGGCTTTCACGGATCGACGCGAGGAGAGGCATTTTGATCCCGGCGCGTTAAGATGCCGGTAAGCATGAACTGTCAGCGACGAGTGGCTTGTAGTATCCGAATCTTATATTATACGTTATCGATCGTATACTTGAGGATTGTAATTGTCAGAAAAGAATTTAGCACTGAATATACGTAATTTCACGTTTCTTTTTAAATCGATATATTCACGATTGTTTGCTGCAAGCTTAATATAACAGCCCTTTACTTTCCAATCACGAAAACCAAACAAACCCCCCAGCCGTTCCGATAAAATCCGAAAAGCACACTCGACACACACGGGGTCTATATGCGAATGAAAAACCGTATAATTTCCATTTCTCTTTCGCCGTTCTACTGTGTATCGATCGGCCGCTCCAACACCAGCTGTGTACCCCTCCAACCCACATGCATGTATGATGATGCACAAGCTCAAAGTCAGAAACACAGGGTATATATTCTTTAAAAAGTCCCTAAAAAAGGCAATTTAACTGTACACGCGCCGCTAAAAATACCCACACTGTCCGCGTGCACTGACCGCTCACGGGCCAAGTCCAAGAATCGGTCGAGTGAGAAATGGAATTTGAATGAACCGTCGCGCGGGAGTGTACAATGACAGCGTGTATAAGAGAGGGAGAGAGAGAGAGAGTATATAGTCTATTAAGCGAGCGAGCGTGAGTCACGCCGGGCGCTCATGCGAGCGATGTGCACTAATTAAACTGAGCCTCCTTCGTCCTCATGCGCATCGATTATCTCAAAGCGGATAGAAAAAATACGTTGCGCGCACGTTTCCTCTCCTACACACAGAGCTGCACGTATATACAGAAGGTCTTATAGGGAAAGTATAATCTCTCGGCCAGACGTCTTATCTCTCGCGTCTCAGGACCTCTCCCTCTCTTTTTCGAGAGAGTATAAGCAGTAAGAGTCGAGAGAGGAAAAGTGTGCGCGGCGCGCAGGCGGCGTGGGTCGAGTGCAAGGTTACCGGCTATCGATCTTTCTCTCTCTTCGCAGCCTCCCTCATCTCTCTCCTTGCGCCGAATACGCATCGGCCCCCTCGAGAAACCGGGGAAAGCCTCGGAGAGCTGCTGTGCTCCGCCGGGCGAAAGAAAGCGAAGGGAATCGCGCGGTGCATATTGCCAAGGCGGTAGTGTGTATAGTCGTGCGAAGAGGGGGAGCAGCGACTTGGCAACGACCGAGGAGGAACGTGTATTACAAGCGACAGGCGGGTGAGAGAGAGAAGAGTTTTCGTGAAAATTTCACGGGAAGAAAGCGCGCGGCAGGCACGACGCGATTAAAATTTTAACAGCAGCTGTGCGTAGTAATTGGTTGGGAGCGGTGCTGATGCGAATTACAATGGGCACAAGTTTATTAATTTTAAGGTAATGGGAGGAGGGAGTTTGGCAAGGATGTACAACGATGGCTCTGATGGTATAGAGAGTTTTCGTGTAGCCAGAAGGGGACAGGGTATAACGTTATGACTGCATTGTTCCGGTAATTCCAGTGGGGGTATATCCGCGTGACATAACGCTTCGTTTATTAACGCGCGATGATTAAAAGTAATGGGATGCGGTTTGCACTAGCACCACAACTGCGCGCAGGCGGTGCGTATTAAAACTGCAGCGTGGATATGTATTATACCGGGTAGCGGCGAATTGCACAAAGAGTGAATTTTAAGGAAAGAAAAGGAAAAGTTTTTTGTTTTGCAGAAATCGTGTAGAGCGACTTCTTTACAATGAAAATTAACCTTGCCACGCTGGGACAGTTTCAGGAAGCCTCATCCTCGACCTCGCACACAATGCCTCTTTCTCAGACTAATTTTTGCCAATTATTTCCCCCGCGCGCCTGACGCAATCTCTCTAGAAAACTATCTTCCCGTATAATATACCCATACATACATACATACTACGCTCGATGTATGTGTATACATATACAAGTAGACTCTCCGCGATAAAACGGCGCGAGCACGGGGGGTAGCAACAACTGCACGCCCGGCGCAGAGAGCAGGAGAGTATATACATTATACGTACACCACGACAACTTGGCAACAGCGAAATTCCTCGGTAAATCCACGAGGAGAGAGAAACTACACTACTCCTCGCCAACAACAATGCATGCATCCACCTCTTTCTCTCTCTCTCTCTCTTTCTCATTCGCAGCACTCTCTATATATACATATATCAAACGAGAAGCCCGCGTGCCCGCTGCATTTGTATAGATAAAACAGGAAGGCGATAGACACACACGTGTGTGCACACACGCGTACACGTATGTATATATAAAGCGTAGGGGCGGGAGAGCAAGAGAGAGAGAGAAAAGGGCGGGTATCTGTGTGCGTGTGTGCAAGTGTGTATTATGAGTCACGTAATCGAGTTGGGGGCGAGAGAGAGAGAACGCGCGCCGCCGCACACCCCTCGTTCGCTCGCGAGCCTACCTATCGATCTAGCGACGACTCTCTTTCTCTCTCACTCTCGCGCATTTTCACATGTATCCACGCGCCGCGGCGCACAGCACGGGGGCTGTGTAGAGACATGACGCATCGCCCGGCAATTTTCCGTTCTGTATATACATAGAGCGTGGAATGGCTTTTTTTGGGTTGTTTATGAATTATATTTCAGCGAAGCGCAACGCGAGTGTGTATATGGTTATTAATTTATGACGCGAGGGAAATCGACGGATAGAGCGTAGTGTCGTTCACCTCTCGCGGCCGATCGATCTCTCGTAAATTGTTCAGAACGAGGTTCGCAGTTTGTGTGCAGGCATTCGACGGGGAGATTTCACGCAAACTATGAGAAAAATCTCGCCGATCCCCATTCAATACCCGGCTATTAAGTACGGAGTCACTTTCTTCGCTAGGATAATCCGCTATCATTATCCCTCGTTCGTCTATTTTCTATCCCCGATCGAAGAGAACAAAAAAAAAACAGCCTCCATTAACGCACGATTCTCTGCAATCTTAATTAAACCACATCAGAGACATACGTAGACATTATATATACTGCAGCCAACCCATTACCCCTACAATTCACCCGCAGCGGCAGTAGAGCCCGGAATTCATTCAAAATCGCGAGCCCCGCTATATAGCAATTTATAAGATGAAAGCCGCTGGGCGAAAGAACCGCCGCCGCTACATTTCTTTGCTGTACGCATGCGCGCAGACAAACGTTATATACACGCACGTCGCCGTCGTCGTCGCACGTGCGTGCCTGGATGCCTGCATGCGTGCGTGCATGAATTCTCTCTGTGTATAGGGAGGAGGAGAGGCTCTCTTTTCCGAACGCGGCCTCGCTAATGAGAATTCACCGGGACGCGCGCGCGCGCAAGCACATACGTACGGGCAGAAAATGTGCTAGTACATGTGAATTCGCTATCGCGCGTATAGCACAAAGTATGTGTGTGTGGAGGGAAGGAGGGAGGGTTCCGTGTAGAGTGAGTGACGGTTGGAAATAAAAGTCGTTGTAATGGGTGACCATAATGCCGGCTCGGCTTTATTCAGAGTCTATTTCTAGGGACAGTTGTGAAGCACGGGTGTAAACGACGTGCTCGCTGCGTATGCTAATCTAATGCTCTTCTTGTAATTAACGATTTAGTGGCTATTGATTTATAAAGTTATGAAAAATTGCGATATAAGCTCACTATTATAAGTATATAGGATTTCTGAGTAAAATCTTCGTTCTAACGGATCTCCAAAACATTTTGCAATATTGTTGCATATAATAAACAATTTTGTTTGAACAATTCGCATTGTCCGCGCGAACACCTACACAATGTTTCACCGACTTTTGTTCTCGGAAATTGCCCCGTAAGGCATTTAAACGCAGAATCAACCGTGTATCTACGAGCACATAATTACCTCCCCGCACATACACACACAGATGCGTGTCTCGCGGGGCACGAACGGATGCGCCCGTGAGAAACGCACGAGCGACACAGACGCGGTAATTAGGGCCCGCGTGACACACATACACTACTTAGACACGCGTATGTACGTATACGAGACAACTCACGCATCGAGTGATTTCAAGCGCGTACTACCCGCGACACTGACCCCTGCGCGAGCTAGAATTTTTATTACCAACCATCCTCGGGCAGCAGCAGCAGCCACTTTAAAAGCCCTACACACTGCGTGTATTATAAAGTGCGTGAAACATCATCGTGGCGCAGTTTCTACAACGCAGCAGCAGTCGTTAAACTCGTGTCCCCCCATCCCTATACGCGCGCAGTATTAATTCATAAATTTACCGAAGCCGGCAATTAACATGCCGATTATTGCCGCGGGTATCTCTCTCTCTCTCTCTCGCTCGGTCGTTCGTTTTTCTGCGCGATTATAACTGTTGGCTAGCCTCTCTCTCTCTCTCCACGGGAAAGTAATCACAGACTACGTGCGCGTACGTGTGGTTAAAATGTGGTTTATTGTGAATAAATGTAGCGTAAAAATGTAGAAGACGCGCACGGCGAATAATCCAAGGACGCGGATCGTAAATTTACTGCCAGCTAGCCTAATGATTGTTGCGAGTGTGTGTGCGAGTGAATCTTCGCTTTTAGAGTGCAGTTTAACGATATAGGCGGTTGCGGGAGAGTGGCTTTTACCATTTTTGTTTGGTTGTGTTCGTTTCGAGTCCGCTAATTAGGTATTAACGTGGTGTAAAAGTGTGAGAAAGGATGAAAAATTGTGGGTGCGTACGCGCGCGTGTGTAGTTTGAATACTTCATCAGAGATCCTCGTATAATCTAAATGGGAATCCGATCATCTTTTTGGAGCACTTGCGTGATTATATATTCTTGTTCAGAAATAAAATTTAAACGTATGACGGTCGTGTTTCACTTTTGCACTTAGCCATCATCCAATAAGATATCGGAAACAGTTAAACCAATTTGGTTTTCCTTTTCGTCACTTCTTCATTTTACAGTTGCGGCTATTTTTTTTTCTGCTAACGGTTTCGCACTTTTCTCGTTAGTATGTATCGCGGCGCGCGCGAGTTTAAAACTTTTCATTTGGAGAGATAAAAGTATTTCATTTCAGTCTCGACGACGACGGCTTTATTGAACGTGAAATGCATTTCAAAACATTGTCTGCACGGAATAAGTTTGTAAAGTTACTTGTACAAGAGATTTTTACCTTTAATAATGCTGGTTATTCGACGCAGTAAAACGAGAATATATACACTTTTATTCAAATTAATTTATTTTTTACGAGTAATTAAAAAAGAATTACTTTCCCGATTTCTCCTTTGCTGGTTTTGAGAATCCCAAATTAATGGCGATTCTGTATCTTGTAAACCGCGACTGCGCCGTAAATGAGTAAATTTTGCATACCTATCTCGGACTTAACTTTTGCGATGTCCGATTCGAGTTTACGATCCTTATCAAGCCGTTTTATTACAATCGAAATCTAGAATTTAAATTTAAATAATGCACATTACTTTTTAATACATCTATTTAAGGCACGCACAACTTTTCAAAATTCAAAATACATCCATCTAAAAAAATATCCTTTCACTGCCACAGCAACCACATCGAAGCACTTTTATCAGGAAATTCATCGCCGTAAAAATTATGATGACCCCGAAAAAAAAAGAAAGAAAAAAAGAAAAAGATTGTTTCTCCCTGACACACATAATAAACAAACGCAAGTATAGAAACGCTAAAAAGAATGTTCGCGTCGAGAGTAGGCAGGCATTTCGTTTCCCATTTGGAAGGCAAAAACTGTGTCAGCACTGCTACCACACATACTACTACTATACTCGTCGCTTCACGCAGCTATGAATCTCCTCTCTCCTCCACATCCATTCTCCTCCGCGATATTCTCACGTGGAACAAAACGCACGAGGAAATTATTTCCGGCACACAGCCGCTCTACGGAGATTTTCGAGAGAGTGAGTATGAGAGGAGGGGGATAGTCATATCGCGCACCTTTTTTTCGTGGAATGGATATGGATGGTGGAGAGAGAGAGACGAAGGAGGAAGCGCACGACGATGCAGGAAATCCGCAGTTATGAGAGTTTGCGATTAGTCATGCGCTGCAGTCAGCGAGATTGGCCCTTTCGACGCGACTTTTCGCCTTGATTGAACGTGTCCTTTCAAATATTTCGCAATATTTAACGATTCCGTCGAGCGCAGCAGTTATTATTATTATAAAATAACGCGATAATTGCTCAAAGTGAAAACTTTCAAATCCCAATGACTCCCGGCACATTCCTCTTACAGCAATCGACCGAAAATTCTTCAAACTCTCATTCCACTCACCCATTTACCACCTAATTGAATCGTCCACCGTTAATTATTCCCTGCACGACGACGACAACGACGACGACTACTACTTACTACTTCGCAAGAGCCATAGCCTGCCAGCCAGTCAGCGCGCGTCAATTACCTACGTCTCTCTCTGTGAGCTACGACGTCGCGGAACAAGTACCTACACTAACACACATACACACACACGCACGCACGACCTCTCAATTCCAATCGGAACGCCTGGCGCGCGGATCGTCGTGAAATCTTTCACGCTCGACGGCGCACGGAGAGTCGCGTCGCGATTGCCTTTTTTCGCGCTCTCTCCTCCTTCTCTTCCTTATATACCTCCTCATGGAGAGCCGAGACCCTGCCCTTGCCACGCCTTGCCCGCGCCATCTGCATACCACTGTATAGCTGCAGTGCATTATCGAGAGAGGTTTATTGAGTTATTGTGTGCGAGAGCTGGGCAAGGCTACTTACTCTTCTCCTTTTTTTTAACGAGAAACAAGCGACGCGGAAATTATTTTTCGGATGAGGGAGTCGAGTCTCGCGACTTTCTCGGAGTGGCTTTCCACGAAGCGGATTGATAGTATGTATATAAGTACGTACGTGTGAACGCGCGGAGAGGTTAGAAGTGGGCTGAGAGAGGATTTGAATTACAAAGTCGACGTGTGCACTTGTAAGAGAGACATTAAGAGCGCCGAAATTTTCAATGTTACGAGCGCGAGGTTGTCTTATGTGTTGACAATAACAAAAAGTCCAGCGAGCGTGTGACTAATGGAGAATTTTAAGCGGGCCGTTTTGGTTTTGTGTGTATGTACGCGAGCGCGGCAATTTTCTCTCTCTCTCTCTCTCTTTCTCGGTCTTGCGTGGAAGTGGCTTTTTGCGCCATGAAATTGCGCTGCTGCCACTGCTGCTGGTTGCGCGCAAAACAGTCGAAAGAAATTTGCATAAGTGAGTAATAAAAAGTGCGAGAGATTTTTTTTTCCGCCTCGCGTGTATTCCGGTTTCGGAGAAGCATCGTAATCGGTTTGCTTCCTCGGACGCTTATGCTTTTGTCCTTAAGTAAACCTATTTGTAAAAATTAATAGTAATTCAGTGTCTGCATCAGGATCGTAAAATTAGAGTAAAGCGCCGTTACGAGAGCCCGAAAACTTACGTCAAGCGTTATATTACGCTTCGAGCGCGATAAGACACACACTTGACCCACATTTTCCATCACCGTAACCATACGAATTCCCCTATTATTCCCGCTTTCCGGCCGCGCACGCTTCATTCAATTCGCTTCTCCTCGGCTATTCTTCGCTCATCCCGGAAGGCTGATGCACCTCCGCGCGACATTTGACATCGTCGAGAGGGAGACACACAGCCAAGAATGACTACATACATATACTCATACACGAAGAGAGAGACCGCGAACCTCGCTCTTAACAAAGACAATATATATGCCTCGTGGGTGTGAAGAAGAGAAGAAGGGAGGCGGCAGAAGAACAAGAGATGAGAGGCCTGACTACGTAGCGTTTCTTTTTCTCTCTCGCTCTCTGTCTTTCGCTCGCCTCTTGCCCGGTCAGATTAATGAGGACAGTGACACGGCGGCTGCTGCAGTACTTCGCGGGCTTAATAACACTTGCAGCGTACGTCACCGAGTGCAGTAGGGAAAGAAGGAGAGAACTTCTTTTTTTTCCTGCATCACGCGCGCGGATTTCTCGCGCGCGAGGTCAATGCTTCCACGAGAAGAAGCAGCTGAGGACGAGAGAGAAGGAAGTTTTTGGGGCTGATAAGCGTAATTGCAGCGATTAGTTGGAAATTTAAGGAACTGGTTGTGCGAGAGTATAAGGGATATATATATCTTTTTTCGGGCTTGCGTAATTGATCGGGACGAGAAGATTATTGCGCAGCTCGTGACGGCCGGTTTAATTAAACTGACGTTTCGATGCGAATGATTTGTGCAGACCTATTTGCGTCCCGAATGTTATATTGCGCGCTTCGAGCAGCTATTGCGTCATTGGCGCTGTGGCAATTAAAAGATGCGTTATCGATTGATATAAATCAGACGACTGCTCTCTCGAAAGGGGGGTGAGAGATGTTTGAGGATGAAAAGTTTGACGAGCGAGGCAGCGCGAAAAGTTTAATTGAATGAGGATTTGTATATAATAAAGGAAAGGTGAGAGACAAATGGGCGATAATTACTCGTAAAAATCAAGATGAATTAGCCGATTATGACAGAATATAAAATAAACAAAATTTATTATAGGTACTTTCGTCATAGTCCGTGTACATATTATTATAAGCGTAACTCAAGCTTTTTATAGTGGCTATAATTTATCATAAAACCTTTACAATGAGACGCGAACGCGCGTTCCCATAGGAGGCGCATCGTAATCATCGATGAATTTCAGCAATGTTTATGAAATTTCCCCTCGCGAAACTTCCACATTATGACAGGACATTGACTCCTATATTTTATACATATACATATAGACAGCGACGTGCGTGTGCACAAAAATAAGAGAGAATGCTCATTGTTCCTTCTATATCCCTCTGACTTTCATGAAGACACACACAATAAAGAATACACATTATGCAAGTAAAAATATATTGTGCTCTTTCGCTCACTCGGCATATATGAAGCTACAATAATATTTCATATACTTCTATGAGGAAAGTGTACATAACAATATTTGCCGATGTGAAAATAGAATGAGTCAGAGTACGTTTTGAACTAAATGCTATACTTATACCTAACCATACACGAGAGCGTAAAAACAAACTTCGCGCGATAAACTCGATTCATTAGCGCCGAAGTCGCTTGTATTTTCGAGTGTCAAGGTCGCGCAGTCCTATTTTTACGCGCGCCCACAAAGAGGACTTTTACGATTCACCGAAATGTTTGTCAACTAGGTATTCCCCTCTCGCTTTCGACACACTCTCACTACGCGCGCTCTTTTCCGCATTCGAAGTTCTTTTTTTTTATCATGGCTCACTTTCGACCCGTCATAGCGTGCATACGATAACGTTTCATTAAACCTCTTAATTATCAATCACCGAGGCTATAACGATACAATTTAAAAAAAAAAAGAAGAGGGACGTACGTACATACACAGGTGCATTTTATCACGCACACGCGCGGGAGAGAAATTTTCTCACGCACACACCGGAACGTTTTCCTTGCACACTTATAATACCACTACCGCGCGGGAATTCCTATAATCAACCGAAAAAACGTTAACGAGCCTCTCTATCCTCTACCCATATACCCTGTGCGCGAGCGCGGGCAGAAAGTCTGCAATTTCGTGTACGTTCCTTTTCCTCGTCCGCGTTTATACATAAGTGAAAACTCGCCCAATATCCTCTTTCTCTCTCTCTGGACCCGATCGCTCTCGCCGCTCCGTCATTATGATTCACTTTCTCGCAAAAAGAGATAAAATTCGCAACGTACGATAATAATAAAACAACTCTCCCGCAAAAGAGAGATATTTTTTCTGCGCCGACCTTCCGCGTGATTCAGCGTACACGCGGTTTTCGTAAATATAGCGCGACGCGTGAAGTGCGAAAAAAGAAGGAAACGAAGTGCGGAGGAAGAAGAAGGAGAGTATGGTTCAGGGTGAGGCGAGAAGAGATATAGAACGATGCAGCGTTATGGCCGAAAAAGAGGGGGAGGGAGAGCCTCGTATCGCATATCAGACCGGAGGATGTGGAGGTGATAAGCGAAGGCGCGGGAGAACGCGTGTAGGACGGAGTTTCGTGCCGCGAGGGCGTTACTCGTGTGTATGCAATGTCCGAGGATCAGAGAATGAGATATGTAAAAGAGTCGTGTATATGGGATCCCCAATTAAATTTTGAAAAGAATTTTTTTGTTACAGTTATACCAAGTTCTTTTGAGTTATTAGGTGATAGCAATTACAACATTAACGTAAATTACAAGGTAGCGGAGAGAGGGGGAAACGAGGTCAAGGCGTAACGCTGGTTTTTACCAAAAGTGAAATATATTATGTGTGTCTCGCTTCAGAATGTGCCGCTACTCGAACGAGAGAATTTAAACCGACAGTCGGTTTAAATATAACTGCCTCCACGTGTGTATATGACTGCGCGCGTCAGTAGTAGTAGTATCTTGAGGTCTTAATATAGGCGATAAACGCGTGTATATTTCTTTTTTTTTCTTCCTCGACGACCGCATCACTCGCGGAAAAAATATATCGTCGGGTACGCACGCGCTTCTTGATTGCTCGTAATAAAGATTTAAAGGGACTTTTTAGATTAGCAGCACAGCTGCTGCGTGTATGTGTAGCTTTGACATCTTTGCAGCTACACGAGAGAGGGTATTCGGAAGTGAATTATCGGAGCGGTAAAGCAAGAATATTTACAGCTAGATCTGAGCCGTCTCTCTTAACTACTATGAAATATTTCACATTTTATAGATATTATATAAAGCCCCCCTTTCATATCTTAATCGCGCGTATGTGTACGTACCAACTCTACGAGCTCCGCAGTTTTATATATTATATATATACGTTTCTGCTATACAAAAACACATAACGTGTGTGCTCCCGAGGCGCGCGATTCAGCTAAAACGCGATCCTCATCACTCGCCTCGAAAGCGGTTTCCATTACAAGTGCCGCGGTATAACGTGAGTGTGTGGATATAAGACAACAACTTTGACTTCAATCCATTGCACTCTACTAGACTCTGGAATTCCACTAGCCCACTTCAATCATATATTTTCAACACTTTCTCCCTCTTCTCTCTCTTATCCCCGTTATACAACAAAGCCTCGCGCATAATTCCTCATCTGTCTCTCTCGTGCAAACGCGTCGTCGTCACCTGTCAGCTCTCTCGAGATCCCCCGGCCCCTCGAACTTTCCAATCGATCTCTCAGCTTCCCATACAAGTATATAACATATATATACGCACACGTGCACGTGTACATATAAGAGAAGAATTCCGATATCACGCTCTCTCGCAACAAGGGATATTGTAATAAGCGTGCGCGTTATACGTATACGCGATCGTGCGAATATACTGTGTATACCTAATAAAACAAGGACAAAAAGCGAGTTAACGAACGCGTCTCATTATACTCCGCAACTTACATAAAAGCCCCGCCGATCGAAGTATACAGACAGACGCGGCGAGGTTCTTCCTCCTCGAGTGTAATTGAATAATTCGTGCTGCGAGTAGGTGACGTGTATACTCATATACACACGCATATACAGTCTCGCAGAGCGCGGGAGAGTGAATTAGCGCGATTCCATTCATAACAATTGGCGAAAGCGCGCGGTGATTCACGTCTCTCCGCGCCTGCACACAGACTCACGCAAGTGTGCCTGCTGCCTCTTACGTGTGTACGGCGCTGGAAATCGGATCTCGACCTATCGTCTCTCTTTCACCCGCAGCCGCAGACACACACACTCCACTCTCCGTGAATGGAAGTTATCTATTGTCCCTCTCTCTCGAGCACCAGCAACAGCAGCAACGGTACCGGCGCCCGCTTTTCCGCTGTGGATCACTGGGATATCGGCACAAGCGCGCGCTCGTTCGTCGACGTTATCGCGCTATACACTGATTTTTAGGGTCCCGGTGTATGCGGTTTCGAGAGAGAGCGGAACACGTGTGCCGCGATTATCGGCGTTGTTTATTGGTGAGCGCTCGTGTGTATATTGTCGGCGGCGCTTTCATCGAGGCGCGCACGTTGCATAATGCGCATATATGTGTGCCGAAGAATCGCGGAAAAAAAAAGATGTCAGTCCGCGTCGATCCATACACGCGAAGAAGAAGGTTACGAGCGCGTTAACGGAGCCCGCGCCCGGATTCAATTAAAAGATAATCTCTCTTGCCGCCGCCGTTGGCGTCGCACGCAGGCTTTTCACTTTTGATTTATCCCCGATATATAAAGCTCGCGTAGCGGCGAACGGTCAACTTTATTGGAACATTGTTGAACACGCGTTTATAAAAGCCATACGCGAGCGAGCGCAGTGCTCGTATTAACCGATATATCGTATAACTCCGCGTCGCGGTAGTATAATCAGCGCGCAATTAGTGTCCCGCCGCGTTAATGCCCGATAATTGTAATTGTATTATAAGCCGCGCAGAGAGTTATAATACAGTTCCGAATGATATTGAGTTATTATAAACTTCCCTATATCCCCGTCGCTGCTCTCATGGTGGGAGTAATTATGATTGATGCGCGCGGCGCAGTCAGCGACGTCGGTGGTGGCGGCACGGTAAATAAATTAACTCCCGGGCAATTTCAATTTTGTTTACGTAGAGCGCACTATATATATGTTATATGCAGACTCGTAACGATTATAATTACCTTACGTAATATATACCGCACGGAGCAAAACTGCATCATTATTTCCACATCTAAGGACTCGCTTTTTTGCCCCGGCGATATCTCGAGGATATAATAATGATAATCTACGCCATTTTCGACAAAGCAGCAGCAGCGCGTCGCCATGCCGACAAAAACTCATCCCGGGGCACTACACACCATCGCAGCGTCGCAAAAATTTAACGAGCCACTTTATCCCCGCCGCGTTAGCCCGTACATATATGTACACTCGCGAAATCACCTGCCCGCTCTTTACCGCAAAAACGAAACGAAAATACAGCCCAGCAGCGTATGGAGCGGAAAAAAAATAGACGACAAAAGGGGGGGCCATTTATCGAGCGTTACACGCACTCTCGCGAGGAAGAAACCCAGCGTTCAGTGCGCTGTATAAGCACGAAAGAGCGCGCGCATCAACGACGGCGCTAATGACGGCCCGTAATAACCTCTCGCCGCCGCGCTTCTCGTCTCCTCCTATACTTCTTCTTCCGTATATATACTTCTACAGCGCGGTTGTTGCCTACGGATGCGTATCGGCCTCTCCTCCCTCCGCCCCCTCCTATATACACGAGTATCCCGTTTCGCGAAAGTCCAAACCACCGCGCGGTCTCCTTTTTCAGCCGCCGTCATGCGCAAGCATTGTGCGACACTATAGGTAGAAAGCGGAAGCGGGAATGTGCCGACGACAACGCGGGCATTCCGTAAAGGAGAGAGAGAGATAAGGGGGATTGGATCGAGAGTTAGAATGCAGTTGTTGAATGGATGGTGAATGTGTACGTGCGCGCTGCACCAGGTGACTATGCAGGCGCGAAACTCGCAGGCCTTGTTGTGTCGGTGCAGCAGTGGTGCGCAGTCGCGTTCACCTGTGTACACAGAAAGTGTGTATGTGTAGCGTGTATATATGGAAGGTTCCATCGGGGCTTTATATCGCGCGGGCGAGTCGGAAATGAAGAAACGATGAAGTTTATAGTTTAAACTTATATAGTGGTGTGATAAGTTGTACGAAATTTATTTAGATATTTAATCGTTAAAGATTTCCGGTGTTTATTAATGCGCGCTGATTACAGTTTATATATCAGCATGACCATCGGGTAATGCGATCTTGGAGCTCCCATTAACGTACGAAATCAGCGTCGCCTTATAACAAGACACCAAAAACTATATAGACCCATACTGTATATATACGTGCGCGCGGCACGCACATTCCTTCGCGCCAGCAGCAGGTTTGACACGGAAACCCGCATACACACACACACAGCTAGCCGATAAAAGGCGTGCGCGGACTCGCCTCTCTCGCATTAATCGGCACTCTATACTATTCTTTCCAAGCCGCGTTCGGTCACGGCTGAAATTTCTCGCTCGCGACAGCGGCCTGTGCCTACTATATACGCGCTGAACTCGATTTTCGCGCTTGAGACCGTTCATTTGCGTGTCCGGGCACAGCTGGTCGTTAATCTCTCGCGATAGCAAGAGCGCGCCAGTGTCGATTCTATAGAATGAGAGAGGAAAAGAAAAGAAGAAATCGGCGCGCGGAGTTGAAGAAATTGTCTTAGGTATGTATATATGTGTGTACCACCTGTGTGTATGTGTGTCTTTTGAATGTGCAGAGAGGGAAAAAAAGGAAGGTTATATAGAGGAGATGGAATTTATCGGGGATAGTTAAGGATCTTACAACTGTATCGATGTGCCCGATTTCCAGCGCGTAATTTATTCGCGTGTGCACACACGTATATACACTTACAATCTGGGACTATAACTGTTTCAAAACGAATCGACGCGGCTCGCGCTATTTTCGCGTGTGTGTGTGTAATATATATGCGCAGCGATGATATTAAAAGATTAGCGCTGCGCCTTCAACGACGCGTGCAGTGCGCTCTTTGGCATGCCTCGTGTGCGAGATTACGTTACGATTTTTTCGCGCAGCTTTTATGATGTATCTTTTCTCCCTTTTTTGCGAGAATGTCTCTCTCTTCTCTCTGAAAACACAGTTAAAACTGGTTCGCGTATAAGAGTCAGGTGTCAGGTTATATGCGCGCGCGCGCGCGCGCAGCAGTAGCAATTTGTCACGGCGCGCGTTATCCGGTGATAATTAATCGAGGAGACGCTGTGTTTTACAGTCATTTATAAAATAAATAGCAGTTTTTAAAGCAAATAAATATACACGCCAGTGGGAAGAGTGAAGCCGAGTAGCTATGTTATTATGCGTGTATATGACGTTGGTTAACGCGTGAGATGTCGTGTGTTGACAAAAAAATCATCGTTTGAGTTTCGTGTCACTTTGACGTGCACTCGGTTTACGAAGACACGTGAAAGAACGACGCGCGTTGGCAGCTGCGGAGCTGTGCTGCACTACTAGTGTGGTAATGATATTCTTTTGTATAGCTTTAATTGGATACTTTGTTTGCGAGCTGAACGAAGGTTTGACGGTTAGCCCTTTTTGCGGAATATGACTGTTAACTTCAAGAGTCGTGCTGGTGTCGAGTGTTTAGTTTAGGTGCAAATGAGTATAACGGATAGCGGGGATAAGTTAACAGAGCGACCATGTTTTCCAACAATATAGACAAATATTATTGTAATGAGCGCGTATACATAACGAGCACGCAAGCTTATAAATAAGCTACTTTCTTAGCTCGAACAAACACGCGACAGAAGAACAAAAAAATACACATCACAAAGAAAAAAAAAGATATTATTATTCTTCTAGAGCTCGCAAGGACACAACTCGCCGGCGTACGTTACTTATATATTTAATCGATGAATTTCAGCTAGGTATATACACACTCGAGCTATCATCCATCAAGGTCTTTCACTCCGCAGCGTATAATACACGTCTCACGCGAATCTCCTTCGTAGCCACCGTACTATAAAAATCATTGCTGTCCTTCTCTCTCTGAGCAATTCGTCTCCCCGGCGAAATTCATCGCTTACGTGACGCTGCGACCTCGTGTAACACTTACCTATACACACATACTCACGCAGGAGAGTACATATACGCGTATATAACTGCTACTAGAGTACGACACGGATGGCTTCCTGTTTAGGCGGCTTATCTTTCGGCCGCTGTATATACCTGCACCGCTGCTCTCCTCGTATATTTATCTATCTCCACACGTCGAAAGTGCGGTTCTCCCGTCTCTTATCGGCATTAACTATCTCCCGAACGCCTTTTTTACTTTTCGTAAATTAATATATATGCTTCGACGCGATGATCGAGACGCTTCTTACCGTTACAGTGTAGCAGGCGTGCACGCGCGGCGCATGTTATGTACGATTTGTCCGCGTATAACGTGTAACCGCGCGTGGCTCTGGGTTTTTCGTTATCTTAGCGTCGTTGTTTTGGAAAGGTATAATTTGCACGGCCTTGCGTGGATTAGCATTTATCGATAAAATTGAGAAGTGGCCGCGTAATTGAGCTGCGAGCTCTGTGCAGTGGTTCTTAGTTGTTAGCGATGACGCGTGGCTGACTGCGCATGCGCTCGTGCATTCGATTCACGCGCGGAGATAAATATCTTATCGGGACGTCGATCGCTCGTCGGCGCTCGTTTTTAAAAACACAGATCGTGTGGGCTTGTTTCTCGTTTTACTTTTTCGGCTGCGGGGAGTGTGCTTATCATCACGGTGGCAGGAAGAGGATGTTTACACTGGCTAAACGTATCGGTTCCTTTTTTTTCTTCATCGTCGTCGCAAGAGCTTAATTGCTATAATTGTGAGTAATAAAAATGACGGTTTACGGTTACGCATATATATAGATTTGATTAAAGACGCCTGCTGGCCTGTATAATTAAGCAGCTCAATGTCGAAAATATATATACACAAAATAATCCAGCACGATGACCACCGCGCCATAGATCCATATTATTCAATCGCATTCCTCGTCGGCCGATAAGCGGTTAATCGAAAAGAAGCATTTACCCAAAAAAATAAATAGACACTAACCCTATCCTTGCGTAATAAGCAAAACACCTTGCAGACTTTTTCCTTACTACCTCGCAAATAATAACCACATCCCCGTTAACTCATCTCCGCCGGCGACACTGAGGCGCTTTCGCGAGAAAGCTCGCGGCAGTCGCGCGTCGTCCGACCACAAATTAATAAATCAAGCGTCCAGTCTGCTTTTCCGGGCGGCGGCAGCGACGACTTTTACGAGGGAGTGCCGCACGCGCGCGCCCGTGCTGTCCACTATATATATACGTACACGACACTCTAAACGACAATTTTCCCCGGGCAGTGCAGAGCAACGCGCGCTCGCGCGAGAGAGAAGGAATGTAACGGCATAGCTATAGCGCGCGAGCTGTACTTCGTGAGAGTTAGTAAGAAGAAGAAGAAGCGGCGAGGCAATTCGAGTCGAGTTTTTCCTGCCGAGAGGAGGCTACTTCTATTCCAATTTTCGGTGAGCGTGCGAGCGCGGCGAGCGAGGGAATCATCGAGAGATGATGCGCTCACGAGAGATGATGATGAGAGATGATGGAGAGGAGCGAGCGCGAGCGATTGTTGGATTCCGACAGAGAGAGAGAGAGCGTGTGTGGAGAAATAATGGCGGAGGTATCGGGAGTGAGAGAAAGTCAAGCGCGGTAAATGCGCCGCGAGGAGGATCGTGTACGAATGTTGTGATGTGAGTATATAGGTGGTTGTGGTGTGCGAATGTGTGTGGATACAGTCGTGCTTGTGTTTGTTTTCGGTGCGGAAATAGACCGCAGTGGCGAATGGTTCTCGCACGTGGGCTTTTCATGCGGGAAATAGTGACGGGTTTAGGCGACAGTTGATACGTTTGGTAAACGTTTTATTATTAAATTGGGCTGCTTTAAAGAAAAACTTGAAAAATTTTGTATAATTTATGAATTGTGGAGAATTTTACAAAATGTACGATATTTTTCGCACATTTCTAGTATGTAGATTTAAGGAGCGTTATGACAAGTGAGCAATACAAAATTCCAAGTCATGCAGGTTTCATAAAAACATGTTTTCGCACGTTACGTCATGTGCCAAAAGCCAGTACTTATATTATGCTTCTATTTTTTCTTTATAAATCCATCTACTGCGTGACACTAGTTTTTCCATCTCACCATTTCAACGTGTACACGACGTATCCCGAGCGAAACAAAAAAAAAATTACAGACATCAAGAGAGCACATAGATTCGAGACCGTTGCTCATATATTCGATATCATTTGCTCAATCAACTGAACACGTGGCTACGTACTACAGGCATGGGGCAATATTTTCCATTGCGTGTAGCCAAACAGCAACAACAACAAAAAAAGAGCCATGCAACAACAACGGCGCATGCTCAAGTGGTTATTTCCTGATTAATTGAACCGGCGTGTATGCTCCGCAGGAAGACTAAAAGTATAATTAAATTGTTTTCAGGGGAAAGCATGTAGGCCGTAAAAGTATGCAGATGGCAGAGAAGATGATTCGTGCGGCGCGAGGAGAAGAAAAAGGCATCGCTCGCATGGCGGCAGGACAGCATCTCTCTCTATTGCCTGAAAAAGTGCGTATAATAGGTGTGTAGAGTGTGGTAATAGCAGCTATTCCGAAAGTGCAGTGTCACTAAATTGTAGTAAACAAGGTTTATGGGGAATAATGGAAGCGCTTCTCGAAACAAAAACAAATTTCATTACGACAATCACAGTGCCGGTAACCCTAATTAAATTTACAACGGCACAAAAAAAAGGAAGAATCGAAAGAATTAAACGCACTTTAACCACCATTCCTGCGCTATATCCTCCCTCAATTGTCACTTCCAGCCTATCATCGTCATCACAATCAACGAAACGACAAACCAATTTGCCAGCCGTATCAACAGCGTGAAACGGAAAAAAGAAACGAGGATGGCGAGTGGCGGATGGGATCCGGTCCGAATTTTTTGGCGCTGACTGTGCGCGGAGGGTCGATCGGCACATCGCTCGTAACGGCTAAACTCGAGAGAGTGCGTATCACGATTCGTGAGAGCGCGCGCACGGGCAGCGACGAACGCGAATGAATGATAATGCCCCCGCGTTGACTACGGTCGTCATAATTAAATGCAAGGTCGAGCGTATGGGCCCCCAAGTGAAAAAATAAAAGAGGAACGGGGAGAGAGAGAGACCTGGTTCAACGCGCCCCGGAATGCGACGAACGGATTTTCGGCGCGCGTGCGAAGGTGGTCGGCGTGTAGTGTGGGTCGAGCCGAAATTTTAGCTCGATAAGAGTGGCTTGTGGTTTTTGAGAGAAGTGAATTTTGCTTTTTTTTGTACTTATGGAAAGGTGGGAAAAAAATGCATGTATTCGAAAAGTAAATCTTGCTTAAAAACAGTTAGCTCTGGAATTCCCATGCATCATGCATAAGGAAGTGTGTTTTGTTATTCAAAGGTTTTGCTTCCTCATTGAGAAAGTTCTCTGCTCTCTCACTGTTGGTCGGGATTCTTCCGACCCTTTGAAGCATGCACACGCTAAGCAATCTCATTTTATGCAAATATTTCTCGAAAATATTTTTAAGCTTCAATTCAAATTCCCTGACTCATAAGGCATCAGACTATACATTCGCTAAAAAAAAAAAAAACAATAATAAAATATATGTATGTTTATTGTCAGTCTCTACGAGGCAACCGGCGAATATACACAACCAAAATATGCGCGTGCGCGCACGCAAAAACAACAAAAAGGAAGAAGACGTGGAGTCGAGCGAAGGATAGAGAGACACAGACAGACACACCAGCGCGTCTTTTCAAGGTCCTTACAAAAGCAGAAACGAGTCAGGCGCACAAACTGTTGCTGCTTCTGCTGTACGTTACCTGCGAGCTGTAAATAAAAATGACGGCCCGGTATGTGCAAATGAATTATTTATCGTGAGCGTTGGTACACTGTGACAGTACGCGTCCAGAATTCAAAATAACTCGCGCCGCAGTAGTAGTAGCCAGAGCTCTACGAGTGACTGCGACTCTCCTTTACGGGGTTTCTGTGACACTGTACAAGAGTATGTCTACATATATATGTGTACGCGCTGTGTGCGTGATTACTGTGGATTCACGACGCGAATTACAAAGAAACGCGGTTTTTCAGCGACCTCGTTTTCGCTGCGATGATTTTTTTTTTGCAGGTAAAATGCTACTCTTACGTCATTATATAGGTTCTGCGAACGGATATTAAATTCTTAGGCTTTGTTGCGGTTTAATTAGCTTTCGGCGTATAGCTGGCTTTTTCTGAGAGAATTGTTTAAAACGTCTTTTTTTCAGTAGTAATCCGAGAACGTCTTACTTGAAGTATCTTTTGAACTTGATAGCACAGTTGTTGGAAAATCATGTTTTCTCTGGTTTATCGTAATATTTTGCAAGTTCAAAAAATACGTCTCGTGTAACTAAAGAACACACGAATTGGTTCTTTTTACAAAACGTATCGCTGAAAGCACATGAGTTATTCGACCTGTATTTTCAAGATTTCGAAATATACAAAAAATATTTTCATTTGATACGCGTATCGCGTATTTTCATCAAAAGACGCAATTAATGCTCTAAGACCCGCGAACGTGACAAATCCGCAAACCGGACAATATACAATCGAAGATAAATGGTCACACGAGGTTAAAATCATCTTCTCGATCGCGTATCGAACCGTAGTTTTTGATACGACGTATACAAAGCATGATTTATCGCTTGCTTCTTTATTCGAGCGTGTGCGAAATCGAGCTTTGAGGACGGAGTATTAAAAAAAGATAATTACGTAGACGTGCAGTAGTAAGCAAGACAATTATTTGAATAACTGTCAAACCCTAATACAAGATCCACGTATATAAGGAAGTTACACTATTATTTAAATAATTATTAAGGTCAAGTAGACGTGCTATGCAATTATTTTAATAATTAATAAATCAAAGTATATGCAGGAAGTGGGTTGTACGTAAGAAAGTAGAGGCAAGCACACATGCTACCTATACAATCATCAGTCAAATAATTATTAAACCCAAATAGACGAAGGGTTTAAGGTCCACATTAATATGGGAGTTACACGAAAACGTGATTATTTACAAAAATCTTTATCCTAAATAGCCAGAGGGCGCGAGGTCCGTGCATTTAAGATGGTTCTATGGGTAGATATAGGACTTAAATATAAAATATTCTACGATGAATTGTTTTTATACTGCAAAGTGAAAACCCATATAGTATTATAGACCGGTACTTTAAGTTACGGAAAATTTTTTTTTTCAACGAAATTTCAGTACTAACAAAGTAGATATCGTCAATGTAAAAAAATGATACAACAAATCGTTTTAATCTTTTTCATGTTTGCTTCAATTTCAATTTTTTAAAGCACATTTTCATCTTTGTTGAATTTCAAGTTACAGGCAATTGTTTATGGCAAGTTTGGCTCGAAATCATTCCAGATACGTATGAATAATCGTCCTGCTTAGAATCGTCTATATAAG
Organism: Torymus auratus; assembly: GCA_900474315.1. Lineage (NCBI taxonomy): Eukaryota > Metazoa > Arthropoda > Insecta > Hymenoptera > Torymidae > Torymus > Torymus auratus. The sequence goes on along the minus strand of UXGD01000551.1, from coordinate 6,710 downwards.
GTAAAGTAGGTAGTACTGGGACAGTTTTGATGATACTTTTTTTATAATCTTTTCTATTGCCAAAACGTAAATATATACGTCCCAACATAAACACCTCTACAATATTATGATTGGTTCGAGATATTTTCTATTTCCAGGGTTATTTTGAAAAATTTTCATTTGACAGTGCTTTTGTCTCGGGTTATCATCGTGGACTCATCAGTCCGGTTGGTGATAACCCTGCCTTAGACGTACCACGCACGCGCAAGGTTGTAGAGACACCATTATCGGTGTCACGTTGCCGGGCGTATACGATTTCTGTGCCGCGCCGGTGTGTAGTTAATACGCACTCACACACACACACGCGCGCGCATCAGGTAGAGTAAGAGAGAGCTGGGTGAAAACGAGTGCCCGCACACGAGAGAGAAAGAAAAGAGAGCCGGACAACCCCTGGACTGCGTGTACGGCGTGGGCCGCGGGTTTTCAATCCCCCCGAAGAGAGAAAGTTTCACACGGCGCTCGGGCTTCTTCTAACCCCTTTTTATCCGGCCTATATATGTAGCCCTTAAGTGCCGTACGCTGTTTTTTACCAGCGATTATATATGTGGAATGAACGTTTAATTATACAAAGGTATTGCTTAAATAAACATTTACCAGCCAGTAACAAGGCCGTATAACTCTGGGCACTTGATTTATTTATTATTCATAAAATTAAAAATACGATCGTACACGTATTATACATATACTTTCCTACACCCTAACCAGCGCAATAATTTGTACCACAACATTTTCTCCGAAGCAGGAAAATCCAGAATAACTCATTATCCATTGTATATGCCTATGCCTGCCTTCGCGAGCGCGCACATATTTTCTCACAAGACGAGTGCGCGCGGCTCGGCATAATTTTCCCTTTCCATAAAAACGCGTCTAATGCAATTACCTACTCGCAGCGCGCTGCCGCGTGTATCTACTGCACCGCTGCTGCGATGAACTAGAAAAGAAAAAGAAGACCGCGCTGCTGGCTGACATATCGAATCGCAGAGTGCGGTTCTGTGGACCCGTGGCCATATAATTGCGAAAGTGTAAAAACCGCAGGCAAAAAGGAGGCAAAGAAGCATTATAGGCGCGTGCGTTGCGCGGGGACGTAAAAATAACTCGGGCCGAGTCGGCCGTGCCTCGCGCCCATAGCTCTCGCTCGCCGTGTATGTATAAATAAACAAGAAAAAAAATTTACGGAACGGCGGAGAAGAAAGAGAAAAAGCTCGCGCCACTTCGTCTTCTCTCCTCTCTCTCTCTCTCTTCTCTACAAAGACGAGCAAGAGAGAAGAAAAAAAATCCGCTAGCGAGCGAGGCGAAACGCGCAGGAAAGAAGAAGAAGACTATACACACGACTACAACAGGGGTATATATACCTACTATATAGAGGAGCACACACGCGAGGAGAGCGTAAAACGCGAAACGTCTGGCGCTCGCGCAGGCTGCAGCGGAAGTGCGTACGGTGGTGCGCACCTCGGGAGAAGAGAGAGGCCGTGTGCACGCGGGGATTCCAGGTACACGCCGAATGCAATTACCTCCCTGTATATGCGTTCTCGCGGTATTCGGGCCGCCGCGAGTCTCGTCGTCTAGCTTTTTTCTCATTAATTGCGCGGCTTCGGCGTCGTGTTTGTTTATATACGCACGCGCGAGCGCGGGTTGTGTGGTTTTTAGAGCTCGATTTTCGACGGGGGCGAGATATGTTTGGGGCGTGAGCTGTAGTAGAGAGAGAGAGAAACTGCACGCGCACGCATATGTGTGTATGCGTCTAAGAATAGCACGCGGGTGCGGTGAATGTTAAACAAAGGAGCCGGTGTGTATAGAGTGAGTGTTGCACGAGGGCGGGAGAAAGAAACGAGATTAGCGAGCGGTCGCGGATACGTGGTTTCTTGTTATATACTCGTGTATTATAGGTGATTTTATTTTATTTTTTCATTTTTTTTTTTTCATGTCGTTTAATGTACGTGGAATTCCTGGGTAGGTCAAATATTTGCTCGCCGTAGCGCGAGGTTTTTAACAGGTGTGCGTGCGAGAGAGAGTGCGCGACGGTTATATATTGAGTCACGAGTGATTCACGAGGAGATTATCAATCTGTTAATGTTGACGGTTTTATCAGCCGGTTTTTTTTTCTGCGGAAAAGGGGATACGACGGGGCTGAGGTATTGGCAATATTTCATGTTTTTATATACGCGCGCAAGGAGAGATGGAGAGAACGTTGCGAGAGTACGAACGAGGAGTTTTTTGTTTTATAGACGTGGTGGTTAGCGTTGGGATTATATATGCAAAGTGTCAATATTGGGTGGTGTTATTTAGGATTAAACTTCATAAGTTGGTCTTAAAATAGGATTATAACATGCAGTAATTTTTAAAAGGTTTGAAGTATAAATCTTGCATGGTGAATTTACGAGAGGGAAATATAAGAATATTATTTTCAAAGCAGTAGGAATAGTACCAGTAGATGGTTTAAATGGCCGGTGCTTGCGAGAAATTGATTAGTCGACGCGCGCTTGCACCATGTAAACAAACAATGAGTAATAATTTTATCTAATCTCGAGCGAATCATGCTACATACACTCGAGATAAAAATTAGTCAATTAAATTCTCTGGAAGCGTGTGTAGTCGATCGTTCTTTTTTTTACTCGATCGATATCTAAAATCACGCATATTTTCACGAAACATTATTGAATTATGAATGTCATTGACCTACCTACTGAATAACCGACTAATGCGGAGGTCAATCTCGACTTGACTCACGCGTGTATTTATCATTTAATTCAATTAAAGAGAAAAATCAATCCGCTTGTAAATATAAAACGTATTCGTATGCCGCACGCATAAAGATTATTAATATTTCATTTTTGCCATTTTTCCCCTTTCGATTTTACGACGCGTACTAAACGTTTCGCCCGCATGCGCAAAAACCTCCGCATCACCGCGTCTATAAAATTCGCGTAAAAAGGACAAATCAACCGTCGGAACGTGCATTGACATTACCATACAAATGGGCATACCTGTCGCGGAACACCGCACGCACACATATACGCTCGAAAAGAAAAAAAGGAGCGGGAGAGGGAGGCAAACCACAACCGCTTATATACAAAAACCGTTTTTTCACTCTAATGCGTTTATAAGCACGCGGGCTGCCCTTAAACAAAAGCCGGCCGATCGGGATAAAAGGTGAAAAAGCCCTCTCTCTCTCTGTACCTACCTCGTACACCGGTACACAAAAAAAGAAAGGTCTCTCCCACCCTCTTTCTATACACACAAGAAAAGCGAAAAACCGAACTACACTGGCTCTTTTCAAACGTCGCGCGCGCGTATATTCTCTAGAGAAACCGATGGACCAAAAGGAGAGAATAAATAAAGAGGAGAGAGAAGGCTGCTGCTGTTGCTGCTGCGAGCGCGCGCGGGGGAATTCGAGGGCGAAGGAGAAAGAGCGAGAGCGGCGGTGGCAGCCGTGCCCCGGGGCTATATAGCAACGGAAAAGGCAAAAGTCTCGCGAGAGAGCGAGCGAGAGATGAGCGGGCGAGAGAGCGCGCGTGCGCCGGATTCGCGAACTGGTTTTGCTTATAACACACGTCGAGTGTAGGTATGTGTGAGAGACAGAGAATGAGGAGGAGGAGGCGTTTTTTGGGAGACGAGTATAGGTATCCTAACTCGAAGGCTCGGTGTGTGTGTATGTGTTGTCGCGACGTCGTCGCGGAGGCGGCGTGCTTTTACGTAATGTGCCAGTACGCTATAGAGGTATATAGTCTCTTATTTTATGTGTCTTTCGCCATGTTATGTAGCGAAGTAGCAGCGCTGATTTCGGATGCTCTCTGCGCTCAGGGTAAAAGATTGATCTCGGCGAGGGATTTTTCGGGTTGCGCAAGTATATATCGAGAGAGACGAACAAGAAGACGGCAATTTGCTTTGATTGAAGCGAGGAGTCGTTATAGGCGCTTCTCGCGTCGTCGTATCGAGGTCGTGGGAAGTAGTAGTAGTAGTAGTATTTTTTTTTCAGTAGGTTTCTGGGCAATGCCCTTTAGATGACGCGCGACGTGGTTAATTCAAGGAGGCTAATGTCAGGAAACAAAAGAAGAGAGAAACTACGTTAAATTATTCTCTCAGTAAGAGAGAGCTCGCAAACACATTCCATTATCGGCACGACTTTAATTCCTTCAATGAATCATCGCGAGCGCTGCAGTCTCTCTCGCTCTCACTCATTCCAAAGTAAATTCCCGAGAGAGCGCGAGATACGGTCAACGAGAGGCGCTTTTTCAACGCACACCTCGTCGGTTTAGCCGACTCGTTTATAAATCATATAAAAGCCGACGGTGTGCAGGGAGAAAAAGAGACAAGCAACTCTCCTCCTCCTCTTCCTCCCACGAAATCCGCAAACGCAGCAAAAGCCGGGAGTAAAGGTAGACGCAGAGAGGGAGATTAAATCCTCTCGCTCGATAGGGCGCCGAGCGCGACAACCACACGGCGTGTCCCTTGGGTGCGTGAAAAATTCGCTCACCCACACACACCCGCGCTGTATTATAGGTAAGTATCCCTTACCTCGCGGCTCCGTGCGTGCGAATCTCCGTTACGGAAAGAGAAAGAGAGAGAAAGGAAGAGGAGAGAAAGAGGAGAAACAAAATAGACACTCAGGGTCGAGCGATCGCGGACTCTCGCATTACCGCGCTCTCTGCTCCGTGCAGAAAACCGCCACGTTCCCGTGAGCGAGCGCGACGTGTGGGTATGTGTATGCGGTATATATACACGCTACACGCGACGATGCTTACGCACTCGGGAGAGTGAGTGAGAGAGGAGGATGGAAAGAGAAGGAGTGAGAGAGGAGAGAGCGGTATACCCGCCTCCGCCCCGAAGGAAGCGAGCTAGGATATCCTACGCGCGCTCTCTCATGTATATAGATACGGGGCGGCTGCGACCAGCCAGACGGAGGGAAATGTCAGGCTTTATCTCTCTTCTTCTTCTCCTTCTGCGTCTTCTTCTTCTTCTCAAGACGCACGCAAGTGTTACAGACTACCTACTATATATACATGCACATCGGTGGAATATAAATGTTTTTGGAAACTAGACTCACCCAAAGCTCGGTACCCCAGCTCATGTTTGCTTGGGGCCGGCTATCGTCCGTCCAGGTCGGAATGGTGGCGGCCTCCTCCTCCTCCTCCTCGCGGACCACCGCCTCCGCCTCCTCCTCCAGCACGACGACCACCACCTCCTCGGCGACTGCGGCGGCGCTCGCAGGGCCGTCCTCCTCCGCCAGCTCGTCGGCCGCCGCCTGCGCACTACACACTATATATACTCCGTATACCTATGTAGGTATACGTATTCACGTATATTATACTCCTCTCGCCTCGCCTGGCGGCTGACACTTTATCACATGTATATGGATGTATGTATGTACCACGCGCAACCACACGCACGGGGGTGGTAGTTTTTTTTTCTGCTGCCTGCGGCCGGCCCGTGTACAAGCAGCTTATTCACACACGAGGTGAGAGTGAGAGAGTGTACACGTATACGCGCGCGCTGGCCTCTGTGTATGTATCCGTAGAGGTATATATATATATCTATCTCTGCCGGACGGTGATAGGGATATATAGCACACACTCTCGATATCTGTACCAGAGTCGAGCTCTCGCAGGCACTCGCGCACACTGTTGTCGGGAGTAATAATGAAGAAGATGAAGAAACACTAAAGCCGCTGCTTATGCTAACATCAAGGTGTCTGCAACCCGGCCTCGCGGTTATACACACACACGCGCGCACGCGAGAGGAGAGACAAGAACCACCGAGATGGTAGCTACTGCTGCTGCTGCTCGAGAAGCGCTCGAGGAACCACCGACTCTTCTACCGCCCCCGATATATGGTGTATATATCTCTCCGTCTCTCTCACGCGGCTTTTCAGCTATATTCTATATAGAGCACACTCACACAGAGCACACAACACGTCAGCCGGAGGCTGATGATGATGCTGATAGTAGAAGATGCGACGTCTCTTCTCAGCGGTGACACGAGAGAGACACACGACGACGGGTGGCGACTAACACCCGTTCGGTTCGCTCGGTCGCTCGGCTACCTCGGCACTGCCCTGCCTACTCTCGCTCGCCGCTACAACCGCTCGCTCGCTCGCGCACACACAGCAACGGGCGTTCTTGCTCGCTTATGTGTGTGTAAAGTGGCAGCAGCAGGCGGTGTGTGTAGTTTAGTTGCTCGCCGCGCCCCGCGTCACACGACGACGTTGCTCGCGCGCGCGCGACGGTCGGTGATGGTGGCGCAAACCGAAACCGCCGCGGGTTCTTTCGGGATATCGGAATGTGCTATGTGCATTGTGCTGCTATCTTGCGGGAAGAACAGGTGGAAGGTGCGAGAATGTAGAGGTCGCGCGGCTATGGACAATGGAAGCTTTGAGCAAAGAGAGCGACATTTGGCTCAGTTGGCAAGGCGCTTGCCTATTGCCTTCCAAGCAAACGCTATGCTTAAGCTGGCTCTACATCGTGTAGCGCCAGCGGCACACGATGTAGAGCCAGCTTTAGGGACGCGGGCGGTTCGAATCCCCGTGGGTACGAATTTTTCGGTAGCACTTTCAAAATAGTTATTTTCGATACTTCGATACAAGTGCGATAAAAATGATTTTATACCACTCTAACCTCAAAATCATAACTTTAATATGATTATTCGGCTCTCGTGGTATAAAATACGGTTCAAAA
>UXGD01000550.1:0-54421 GCA_900474315.1 Torymus auratus | reverse complement strand
CTAAATAACATATTGCTGTTAAGCTCTCTCTCTCTCTCTCTCTCTCTCTCTCTCTCTCTCTCTCTCTCTCTCTCTCTCTCTCTCTTAAAATTTCAAACAGTAGCGAATAAAAAAAAAAATGTTTCCGCATTATCAGTTTTGGGGTGCGTTCCGTTAGTGCTGCCAGTAGCTGGCCAGTAACGTTTTTCTTTGTCTACAACACATTTGATTTAGTCACTGGCCAGCTACTGGCAGCACTAACGGAACGCACACTGGTCTACAAAATATGCTTTAATTTCATTTATTGTGATTAATAACATTTTATTTACGATCATCTTTAATAGTTGTTACGTGTTTTTGTTAATAGATGAAAATACGAAAAGAAAATGTTTTACTAGACTAGATGGCGATACCGCAATTCCATAGGGGTATAGGAGTATCGAAATTTTTTCCTGGAATTTCTCGTGCCGCACACAACTATAGTCTTACGCACTTATATACAATATATAAACAAAGGGGCTAAACCACAACTCCGCGAAATCCGCAAAAATATCAAAACAAATATTATATTAAGAAACGGCACCCATCTCGCTAAAAGGTTTGAAAAACAAAAAAGCAAATTAAGTATCACCTCGTATCTTTCCAGACTATATTGTACGCAAGACCCCTCCTCAGGTTCATAGGCTTCTTCGGTCTTGGTTGGAAGGCTAACGTCAATCTCCATCTTCCAATTGCGGTAGGCGTCGCGCACCTCTTCCCAGTCTCGGCCCATATCTTTGGCCAGGCTCTGCCAGTCTTTCTCGTCTTCAAGCGGCCCACCAGTCAGTCCGTGTGCCGCAACGTACGCCATCACACAAGACTTCTCTTCGCACGAAAACAACGACGACATGACCGCAACAAAGACTGAGCGAAAAGATACACGTCTGGACTCTGCCACGGAGTGGAAGCGAATGATGAGGGAGGAAGCGTTGGAACGCTGGAGGAAGTGTAGTTGGTCCGTTGTGATTTTTTAAAACGTTCGAATATTCAAAATCAAAACGGTTGTATATATATATATATACTTTAACCTGCAGTTTACGTTAAAAAATCCAATGAGCATGAAAGGATTAATGTAAAAAATTGTTTAAAAAAAACTGATGAGTTATCTTTACAGAAATATCGCATAACATTTTTTTTATAATATCTACTTTTTTGTAATAAGCAGCATGGCTATAATAGTCATGGCATAAAGATTATGAAACGTTATAAATTAATTTACAATTAATTTGCTTTTAGCACCATAAAACCGATAGGTGTACAACGAAATTTTCATCGATTCAAAATAATATTTTAAGTTTATTATTAGGTGTCTATATATACATGTGATAACAAATTCGCGGGAAGATAAATTTGAATCTACGCAAAGTTCAGCCGCGAGACGCCGCCACGCATCAATCGCAAATTCGCGGAATGCGGACTCTTCATATCTTCACCATCTTCACGAGTATACTTGCTAGTTATTATTAAGTTATACTTAGCCGCGGGCAGCTTGCTGTTCACCTTATACTTATATATATATATATGCGTATTACAAATTTGCCATAACAAAAAACAAAATTCTTAACGCACGTAGGTAGGTATATCGCGCGCAAGACACCTTATATATTTAAATGCAGCTTTCTGGTCCGGCAAATATATATAGTAGTTATAAGTAATACTATCTATATAGTCGCTACAGCAGCAGCGCACACTTCGACTCCGTATGTATACAACGCGGAAAAAGCACCGCAGCGCAAAGCAAAATCCAATTACGGCAGCCCTTTAAAAAAAGCTCAGCGTATACGAAAAATAAAAAATCCCGGTTAATTGAATTAAAATATAGGTAGACGACAAATATCTCGCTGTGAAAGAACGCAGCCAGTAGTATAGCAGTAGACGTACCAGAGGAAGAGCGTAATTGTGCTTATGAGCGCGCGTACTTATAGAGTCGAAAACATAAACAAACGAGTGCCGGAGAAAGAGCGAGGGAAAGGGAGGTGGTTCGGTCGCGAAATCGCAGCTGCCGCGCGCGGTGCTATAGATAAGGGGAGAGAGCTGTATACACACATATATATACCTATACGCGCAATTTATCTGCGTCCCGCCCGACGCCACTGCCGTTGGCTTTTTCAAACGCATGTCGCGCGTGCATGCAGAGGCTTTCTCTCTTCTCACTCTTTCTGCACTGTCTGTCTCTCACTCCCCGGCCCCGGACTTTCCCACCCACTCGCGCGCGCGTTGCCACACGCTGTTGTTGCACGAGGAGGAGGAACGCGCGAGAGAGAAATCCTGCGGCAGTATAATCCGACTCGTTTCTCTCCTCGCGCGCGCGTACGCCGTGGTGTGCGTGTATATCAGTATATGCGAACGTTGAGTGGGTGGCCTGGAACATCAACTGTCAAACTTTCTTCCTTCTGAGGCTCTTCCGGTTCTCTTCTGCAGCGAAAAGTAGTTCAGCATTGTGTGGCAAAGAGGAGACTTGCTCCTTGCTGAGTTGGCAAAAGGAGCAAGAGAGCCTCTGGTAGATTTTCAAGACTGTACGACTAAGTGTTCCTGTGATCAGAGGTTACTAAACACCATATGCAAGGCATCTGAGGAAGCCAGCTCCTAATACGGCTAGAGGATACTCAGTAGGCACCTATTGTATTTTGTGTCTTGGATGCTAATCCACTGTGCTGTCAGCCAGATCTCATATGGAAACAAGAGGAGGTGAGTTCTGGTCATATTTAATTTTAGCTAATCGTTTCATGCTTGAGTCAAGAACATTTCACTTCATAACTGTTGTTTTTCTCCTACTCTTTTAGTGAGACGTGACTATGTACTAAAATAGATAGATAACAGCCTGCTAGAAGTTTTAAGAATGCATTTTTCTGTACCAGACACCCAAGAGCTTATTGATGAAGCTGGAAATTCATATTTGGTAATTTTTTTTATCTATTCAAATTAATGCCCTGCAAATATCTATAACAAGTTAGATATTAGAAATCAATTTTTGTAAGAATTATGAGGTGTAACATTGGATTCAATGTTTAAAAATAAATTACTATTATTGTATTTCTAAGCAATATTTTAAATCTACTTAAAATATGTGTAGAATAAAGTGTAGAATAATTAATAAATCAATATTTTCCATTCAATATTTTGTGTATCCATAAAATTGTGAATGAATTTAATGATAATTTTTTATTAATTATTTTATTCTTTTGTACATTAAAAAATTAGACACCACATTTTCATAATTAATTTGTATACAAATTAAAGAGTAAATATTGTTTAAAAACATGCTTCAAAGTACATCACCTTTTCTGAAAATTATATTATGCAATAAGCAAACACAAATACTAAAATTAAAATTACATAATAATCTTTACATAATTTAAGGAAAATTTTATTACAAGTAATTTACTGTTAATTAAAAAATTATTCTAGGGTTATAATGTGCATATTAATGGTTTATACCATTGCACTGTTAGATACAAACAGCTTCATAATCTTCATGAACAATTAACAAAAGATTTGGAAGTACCATTACCATCTTTTCCTCCAAAGAAATTTTTTCCTTTAACTGTTCATCAACAAGAAGATCGAAGATTATCACTTGACAAGTATATTCAAACCATTGGTCAAAATACAAGCATTAATGACTCTGAGTTATTGAATGGTTTTTTATTAAGTGCTCAATTGGAAAGTGCAGCAACTGTAATTGAAGATGAAAATGTAACTGTCTTCCTCATGAATGGTACCAAAATTAATCTTGATGTTACAGTGACTGACAATTCTGGTCAAGTTTTAAAGGTGATATTATACTATTTCACTTTATTTGTCTTTTTTCAAATGAAATATTATAATATTATTTATTTTTTTTTAGAAACTTTGCAAACAAATAAAATTAAATGAAAAGTTTTGTCCATATTTTTCATTGTTTGTTGTATATCAAGATGAAGAAAATTTTATTGGTAAATTATAACTATCTAATATTATTTTGCTATCTATTATGTTTATTAATCAAATTTGTCATCATTGTCAATTTAGTGTTACGAAAACTACAAGACTTTGAATCACCAATTATTACTCAAAGAAATATGCATAAAATGGGTACTAAGATAGTAATAGGAAAATGGTATTGGGATACTCTATTAGACTCTGAATTACTTAATGATTCAGTAGCTTTGGAATTACTGTATACCCAAGCTCATGCTGAAATAGAAAGAGGATGGATTCCTGCATCAGAGGAATTGCAAAGACGTTTAAGAACTTTAAAAGAACGAAACGAAAAAACAGAAGTAATATAAACATTTTTAGTTTACAATTTATGGAGAAAAATACATTTGTAATTAAGATTTAACATTTTTCACTTAAAAAATGATATTTTTCTTTATTAGTGAGTAAGTAGAGTGAAACAATATTTATTGTAACATTTAATTTCAGTATTTAGAAATAGTTCGATCTTTAAAGTATTATGGATGCATACAGTTTGCACCATGCATCTGTGATTATCCTCGATCTAGTTCAAGAGTTTTAGTATCCATTGGGAAAAATGAATTAAATATTAGGGTTGCTTCTCCTGAAGGTGATCCAGAAGAAATAGGATTTAAAGTTACGAGAATGCGATGCTGGCGCATTACAACTTTACACGAGGTAAAGTTATAATTTGTAATTAAAGATTTAAAAAACTAATATAATATTCAGTCATTCTTTTCATTTTAATATAAAATTTTAGGGAAGTGACAAATACGAAGAAAGTCCTGATTACAGTCTAGAATTATCATTTGAGTATCTAATGGCAAAAGATCATTTACAATGGATAACTATTTCTTCTGAACAAGCCATACTAATGTCTGTTTGTCTACAATCAATGATTGATGAACTGTTATTAAAAAATGTTGGAGGAGTTAAGAGTCGAGAAACAACTGGAAAGACATGGACGTATATTACAAGAGATGGTCATAGTAGAACAGTAATGGGTGCTCCATCACCAGAAACTTTTCATAAAAATACAAAAGTATGTTCAAATCAAATTACAAAAAAATTGTTTGTTAATGATGTAGAGACAATAAAATTATCTTCCTTTTAATTCTTACAGGAAACTGATGTTTCTACCCGTACAAAAACAGAGCCAATTATAAAGAAAATTACTGAAAGATTTTCTGCTGTTACTGTTAAAAAATCAAATGCAGTTAAGCCATCCATTCCACATCAAGAAAAACGGACTAATACCGATGGAGATTTACTAGAAAATAATGCATTTTGTATGATAGGGGATGATGATCTATAAATTTATAAATATTTTGAAGATACATCTCCATATGTTGCCATGATAGTTTCTCACAGATTTTTTCATAAATTTCTATGATAAAAGAAGTAAAAAAGTTTGCTTAAAATAAGTATGCATTTATAAAAATCTAACAAATTTTAATCAATTTCCAAAAGATTCGTCTGTAAATACAGTACTTATACAAAAGTGTTTATTACTCAAAGTATCAATTTCATACTAAAAAATAAGAAATCGATATTACAACTTGTTAATATGTAATATTTTTAAACAATTAAAAATCATTCGCGTTTTAAAAATTTTCTTTTTATATATAGAGGGAAATATTTTTTCATATATCAGTATTTCAATTAACTTGCGAATAAATGACTATGTAATGTAATTATTGCAATAATATTTTAAAGTTAACTAAGAAAAATCAGTGGCCAAATGATTTATATATTATAAAATTATATTGTAAAGTGTTGTACAGGATGTATTAAAATCATTCTATATTTTTTATAATTTGCGGTTTGTACATAACAGTGCCTGGATGTAGGAAACAGATCAACAGGATCTTTTCATATATTTTTAATTGTAGAAGTTGAAAAATTGTACATTTTTAAATAACTATTTCTTGTTAATAATAACAACTACAAACATTTAATTAAAAAATTAGAAACAAAAAGGGTTCTAATGAATGGATGTATTTTGTCTAAACTACCTCGCTTATAAATAAGATATTCTTTTTTGTCAAAAAGGTTTTAACTATTTGCATTTATATTTATAATACATTACATATTTTTTTAAAAATTTGTAACTGAGATTATAAAATGATATTATTGAAAATAACAAATTTAAGAAACATAATTTTAACATACATATCATAACAGTTTCAATGAAATTGTTAACTATAATGTGATAATGATAAAGTTATTGTAAAATATTTATTTCAGAGTTGACTAATTTTGGTGGAATTGACAAACGAAATAAATATACTCGCTTCATCACTAGTTAAACATATGAGAAAAATATCCCTATAAAATTCAAATTAAAATTCAATAAAAAAAGTAAACATGGCATTAAAATGGGTGTGGTGCGCGAGTATCAATCGTAAATCAATCCTGCTAAAATAGATTAAACGTAAAACTCTCAAAATTAGAGAAAATTATCTTTAGAATCTCTTATAAATGATGACAGAATACATGTATGTGCTATGTAAATTGTAAAATATGAAATATTGTTAACTGCCGCTTGTATAAATCAGAGGTCAATAAATTTATACGTTCTCATTTGTATAAAGCAAATATTTACTTTCCCGCTTTTGAAAAGCTATATGATCATTTATTTTTAACATTAAACAACTTTATCATACACCAAATTAATAGAATTCCACAAGCTTCGAGATATTATAGTCTGTTATAAGACTTTGTTTTATGGATAACATAAATGAACAAAAGTAACGAGTCATAAATAAAGTAAATAAAGTGAAATTTTAGTGAAAGTCACTAAAAAATCAACATTTTCTTTTAAAGTCTAATTACTATATATGAAAAAAATCCATTACTTTTTTTAAAGTACCTGCAAAAATAATTTAATACAGAGTACACAGAAATCCTGAAATAAAGTTATATATTCACATAATTCTTTATATATATTGAATTAATTTTGTGTATTATTTTAATAAGGGATACAAAAGAAAAGCAAAACTTCCGCAGAAAATGCATTCTATTTTATCATTTTTTTTAAATCAAAAAGTTTCACAACATTCTATAATTAGTTAATGCTTGTTTTTTTTTTTTTTTTTTAGATAAAAGCAAAACGGTAATATAATGCTTGTCGCATTGACATTATATAGGTTGATCGGACGTCACTTAAAACAACGTTCGACGTACTTTTTTATTTCACTGTTTTTTATATCGGAACCTTGTTATAGGTCGAGAAGGCGCATGGTTTATTAATTTCTATATCAAAAATATGTAGCTATTTTGATACGATTGTTCTCCAAACGAATGTTACGGTAAAGTATCAGTTTTGTTCACTATAGATTTTCATATGAATAGGTACATTTCTATTTTTTTTTCTCTACGGTCACATAGTGTAAAAATCAACGAAGAATCTTCATCGATTTCAGTTAGCTCAATGATTTATCGATTCGATAGAGCAAATAAAAGAGGCAAATAAATTTTTTTCATCGTTATTTATAACATTAAATAATAATATAATAATAATTATAATAATAAATTTATCACTGCGACATTATTGTTAAAAAATTCATCATGATAATAATATATGCAACCAATATAGTAACAATAATTCGAAAGCACTTTGACCCAGAAGATCTCACGTCGCAGCGTCAATGCATAAAATTCATCGTTGTATTCTTTACTACATGATGTTAAATTTTTCCATTCTGCTTTTATAGCGCTGATTTAACAATAAGATTAATCTCAGACGATTTTTGAATATAATTGTAACAGGGAAGACTAATGCTAAAAAGTCTATGTTTCGCTTTCGCCAAAATTCATCGCACGCCTAATTTTCGTTACGAAAGAATATATTGTTTATTTTATTTCTTCTTAAATTCATTTGCCCTCGAAAAACGAGGTGATACATTAATACACATCTATCAGAAAGACGTTCACGCAGGGTTTACTCACAAAACAAAAACAATACACAGAAACGAAAAATAAGTTAAGTGTATATAACTGTCATTATCAAGATAAATCTCTGTTACTCTATATGGCAGTAGGAAGCGATGCCCAACGCGATATTTTTTTTCACTTCTCTTTTTATGCAAAACTGAGATAAACGTTTTACCGTTTCAGTGCTGTTTCGGCAATACTAATACGGAGAATCGTCCAAAGTTTAATATCAACTTTCGAATATAGCACCGATTTGTTTATAGCATTTTTCATTAAAAATCAGAAGTATGAAAAAATAATGTTTGAAAAAAAGTTTTTCTAATTAAAAAGCGAATAAGCTAGTACTTATGTAAGAATTTGAAATGAAAGTGTGCACTGATATACTAATGGCAAGAAGGTTGAACTATTTTGATAATACTGATTTATAAAATATTGTTAATATAGGTAAGTACAGCTTACAATGTAACTGAAGTTTTTATCGATTAAAAAAAAAAGTTTAGTAATTAAATATCATTAAAATAACATTTAAAAAGATTGTTGTTCAATAATTTGCATTTTTTACAATAAAATTAAATCTAGTTTAAAAAATTTTTAACAATCACATAATTTATTGAAAATAACATGATTAATTTCATGTCCAGGCCAACAAAAGTGGTAATTTATAAAAAACACCCTTTACATAAAAAGGATTTTCAATCATGTTCGATTTTTCCTTTAAAAAAGTTGCTAGAAAAGTAATAGGTTTCTTTTTCAATAGAACAAATTAACACATTTTAATACTTATTAACTTACTTGTATATTTTTTAATTATTTCCTGGTTACCTTCAAAAGTTGATTTTAAACCAAGGATGTTTCGACGTATCTTTAGGCTTATAGATAGGCTTTGAGACCCAATATGAACGCGATCGCAGCTTAACAAAAAAATCATTATCGTTTTAGATGATGTACAATATCTGTAACATCACGAAAATGCATAAAAAAATTCACCTAAATTATTGCTATAAAAAAGGCAATTCGACAAGAACCTAACGATCCGGCAACAGCATCGACGTATGTTTAGACGTATAAAATCTAATTTGATCTTACAAAGACGTTTTATTTTTTACATTAGGATTTGTCGCCCCTACCTATTACACTATAAATATCGTAAAAATTTTTTCAGTGCAAAATTAGCAGTCTAGCTGTCGTATATACATACGCGTCGATGTGCATCACTGCGTTCTCATTTTCTCCTCTAGTCCGCTAAACGGTTCTATGTTTTATCATGTATTATATTTCTATAAGAATAGTATATTTAACAATAACTACGTTCAAGTAATAAAAAATTAAGTATTCTTATCTCGATCATGTAAAACAATTTACAGTGGTGACGTGAGGCTACTGGCTAGTATTTATTATCTTTTTCTTAAGTTGGCTGATTTCATAAGGAGAAGCTTGAACGATTTGTCAGCGAGGTACTTCCTTATGAAATCAGGCAGTGATTATAGAATATCTATATTTATACAACTGTACACCCTTGGATCTATCACACGCGTTTCTTGTTTAATAAAAAGTACCTAACCGTTAAAAGTTCTGTTGGCGCTTTCTTTTTGTGTCCATGGCATCAAGGATTGGTTGTCGTTTAGTTTGGTACCTTTTCTTCAGCTCATTTATTTCTTTTTCTAATTCATCATCCAAATTTTCCATTCTTTGTTGTAACTCTTCAAATGAAAGGAACTTCAACTGCAAGTAATAAGAACAAAATACATGGTATCATTGTTTTATCAATTTATTAAAATATCGTATTAATAATCAATATCAATAGCTACTTACGAAATCAAATTCACGTTCATTAAAAACATTTTGTATCTTAGATATATTGTTAAGGGGTTGCTCCGGTAATGGATGCGATATTTGATTGAGTTGCTGCTGCAAATGATTTTGAAACCTCTGCTGTTCTAATGGATTTTGAACTTCTGGTTTCGTTTCAATTTCGGTATGTTGCACCAAATGAATTTGTCCATTTCCCTAGTAAAGAAATATGTTAAAAAACGTTGCGTAAAATAGAATAAACCGTTTGTAATTAACATACTTTCTCAGCTTCTGGTGATTCCTTTTTATCAAAATGATCAAGGAAGAGAGGTCGATATTTCTTTCCTGATTCAACTGAGCCAGTATTGTGCCCTGCAAATTAAAAAATATACTTTGGTTATTAATCCAAGTTTTTGCGATAGATTTTTTTATTCATATCTTGATACGTACTCTTCATTGTTGCTTCAGTGTCAGTATCACTATTTATAACCATTGTTCCTAAATCTAGCATAGCTGAAGTAAGTGTACCGGTATCTGGAAGATCGCGATCTGGAACTAATGTTCCTTGATCTTCTGGTAAAGGCTTCATAGTTCCCGTACAGTCATCATCATCCTATGAATAAGCATATATCTAGCATAATGTTTTATATTAGATTTATGCAAAATAAAATAATTACTTACAGAATCATCAGCATTATTTTGCCCCTTAATTGCTACATTATTAATAACATGAGTACGATTGGCACTCTGTTTTTCTCGAATTTCGTGTGCTTCTGTTATCATTAGACTAAGAATGCAAGGCTGTTTTGCATTGCCTGAAACTTAAAATACAGAGTAACAATTTGATTACATGAAATTAACACATTTACGTTGTTAATAAATACCTATAAATTCATGATTTAATAATTCACTAGCTGTCGCTCTTTCTTCAGGATTTTTGACAAGGCACACACTGACAAAATCAATAAATTCTGGACTCCATTGATCTGGTTCTCTAAAACTGGGAGGTGGTTTTGTTGGAATCATGAAAATTGCTCTCATTGGATGAATATCTCCGTATGGTGGTTTTCCTTCAGCCATTTCAAGGGCTGTTATACCCAAAGACCAAATGTCAGCCACACAATCATATCCAATTTCTTGAATAACTTCTGGTGCCATCCAAAATGGTGTGCCAATAACAGTGTTACGTTTTGCCATTGTATCCTAAGTGATAAATATAATAAGCAAATTTGGTTAAATATAAAAAATATGTACATGTACAGAAAAACTTGAAGGTATTCTTTTACCGTTAATTGACCTGCAACCCCAAAGTCAGCTAGTTTAGCATGCCCCTCGTTGTTTAATAAAATATTTCCAGCTTTAATATCTCTATGAATCTTTCTTCTTAAATGTAGATATTCTAATCCTTTTAATGTATCACTTAATATTGTAGCAATCTCATCTTCTTGTAACGTTTTCTTTCTTAACCTCATTATGTCACTGACGGATCCAGCACCACAGTACTCCATTACAATCTAAAAAATTGAAGAATTAAAAACTAGATATTTTTGTTTGGGACATTACTTTAATAGAATTTGTTTTGCAATAAAATGTTAAGCAATTGCCTTCTTTGAACATACTAATACATTTTTATCATTTATTATAATATTAAAACTTACCCATAGATCAGTATTTTTAAAATAGCTTCCATAATATTTGACTACATATGGAGAATCACATTGTTGCATGATAGAAATTTCCTTGATAATTTCTTGAAGGTCGGTGTCAACAGGTACTTGCTTAATTGCAAGTACCTGTCCACTCTCTTTGTGCAATGCCTTATATACAGATCCATAAGACCTACAATTTTCCATAAAATTCATAATACAGTGTCATTATAAATTAAGTTATCATCAAGTGATTAAAAGTCAATTAAGTTGTGTAATATTTGATAAGGTCTAAGTATTGCAATGTCAGTAGTATTTATTTCTTTTTAAAATAACTATTGAAAAAACTTTCATAAAACTATTGACAGAAATGTTTTAGGTAAAAAGCTGTGACATTAGTTTATCTTATATAAAAGCCTTTTTGCTTTAAATAGTTAACATAAAGTATGAATGTAAAAGGGGCATTTTAATAAAAAATATTTCATTTAATAATAAATGTGTCAGGTATTTATATGCTATTCTGAATAGAAACAAATACTACTTTTAAAACATTGGCATTAAAATTCAATCTTTATATAGATTTAAGTTTTAATAATGTGTACACTTACCCTTCTCCTAATTTACAGATTATATCAAATACTTCTTCCGGTTGCCTTGTTAAGCTTTCTTCTGATAACTTTTTCAGCTCACTGAAACATGACAAAAAGATAAGAAAAATGAATTAATAACACGCCATAGCAGAAACCTCATTGACTAGCTTAGCTAAAAATAGATTGCAAGGTAAGTTAAAATATTTAGATGCGAGTCGATTAAAAGATTAATTAGCAATTACAAAACAGCAGAGTGCTTTCATGCATTGTATATTATGTAGCTCTGAAATATTAGAGCAGTTTGATCTTTTAACATTGGCACTGGCAATATGTAGCCTGGTCAGTTTACCAATCAACGGTGTGCATGGTTTTCAACCAAAACAGCTGCATTGATTGAAATTACAGTTGAGTGTGTGGATGGCATACGAAGAAAACATTTTCAGCCAATGTTTTTGCGCATTGTGGCCAACTAGTCCCAGCAACGGACTCGGAGCATCATGTCGTCGACGAAAAAGGCGACAATCGAAGCAAAGTATGTAATTTCCAGGGGCAGAGGAGGAGGGGAAGGAGGGCCATACATGCGTGCAGGTTAACAAAGCGCGAGAGTGCGGAGAGCGGGGGACATGACATGTATGTATGTACATACATACACCGCACCGAAATTTTGGAGCGCGGTGACGGTGTGCGCGGCTCCTCTGCGTCCGGGAGACGACCTCGCGCGTCGTCGCGTTTTCGCGAGTTCGGAAGATGGTAGTGTAATAGTAATGAAAAAAATGAAAGCATACCTATGGCTAGGGAAAGCGAAATACCTCTTAGAAGACATCTTCGCCTTTTACACCAGCACTCTCGTGCGTGTGTTCTTTCGCTCTCCACTCTTTCTCTCTATCTCTCTCTCGCTCTCTCCTTTTTATTCCTCTCTGCCTCGCTGGCCTCGGTTCTCTTCACGTCGCGCTCTCTCTCTCTCTCTCTCTCTCCCTCTCGCTCCTTCTCGTGGAAAAGTGCACGCGCCGCACGTAAACTCCTCGGGGAAGAGTGAAGCAAGGCGCCGACGAGCGCAGCGCAACGTACAGTCGTCGTCGTAGGTTGTAGGTACGTGTCCGTCGTCCGTCCGTGTCGTCCCTTGCGCACCGCGCGCTCACTTCGACATGTTCGATTGATGCCGCCGTGCCGTGTTAACGCTGCTGCTGTTGCCGCTGCACCGCATCGTACACTTTCGCCTACTCGCCGCCACCGCCGCACGCGTATAATACACCGAGTACTCTCGCGGATGTGAAATTGTGAAGGCGGCCCGACGACGAAACATCGAGGAGTACAAATCTCTGGTGTACAGCGCGCGCGCGCTCACATGTGTGTGTGTGTGTGCATATGTGTGAGACCGTGTGTGTGATGGTACTTTGGCAGCTTTGGCTGCAGGCTGGATCGACCGTCGGTCATTGTAGATGGCGGCTCGCGCGTAGCTGCGTTCGTAAAGGCACAACGGCGAGACTGTATTTGGCAATGGAACTTTTTCATAAAATAATTACGTGCGCTCTTGCTTTGACGCGTTAATTAAGGAGCCGAACTGTCGTTCCGCGGCTCCATTTGCGCTTGCGCTCTGACGTAAGACGTTCCAAAGATGGACAGGCGTTTCTTGAGGAAGGAAGCGACTTGCAAAGGTCGTCGATTTTGAATTCCCGCGCCGCTTTTCTACCTTACCGGCCCTTATATTGCGCAGCGGTGTCGGTGTCACGTCTTTTTATTACATTAGCGCATATTTGCTTAATTGCTCCGAAATTAAAAATAACGCAAAAGACGAAGACGTACTGTGATAAGACGTTTTTGTTGCGATAAAAGTTGATGTGTATCATTATCTTGATGACTTGATGTCGACAAAAACGATGTTTTATTTAAACACATAAAATAAAATAAAATAAAAAAAATGGTTTTGTTTATTACAGGTAATATCATGAAAATAGAGAATTAGCATTGAAATTAGTCATTACTATGAAATACTAATGATAGACAAATTTTAATAACATAATTATCATCCAAACTGTAATATTATACGATTCAATATTTCAAAGCACACACTGAGCATAGTGACTCCTATGATATGAGAACGAGAGTAATTAAATGTAGATATATATAAGGTTTTCAGATTAACGAAATTTTGTATAATGATATAAATGATACAGTTGTAATGACGAATTCCCCATATAATCAATAATCAAGCTGTGAATAAAATCTTTTAGCGACGTCGACTCAATCCCATCTCATGATCTACAGCAATCTACAGCTCATCATTCGCACCTGCCCCGGCAACGAGCACCCAAAGAAACTCTGCCCCTCGATATTCGAATCCCCCGTTTTCCCGCTCTCATTCTCGCATCACGTGCAGGGGGCTGCGGGAGCTATACGTGCGCGAATAATACATCCGTGCCCTATATATACTTGGGCCGTAGCTCTCACTGCTATCGCGGCTATATGCCTTTAAAAATGGCCCCCCATGCGCACTCGGCGAAAATAGCGTCGCGGAGTAACTCTGCGGCCGGGTCGAGCCCTCTCTACTTTAGGAACGCATTCCACCCGTCTAGACGCGCGGCTGCTGTTGCCTGCTGCTGCTGCTGCTGCTGCAGCAAAGGCACGCAATATACACTATAAGCGCGCGCGGGGCGCTACAGTGTGCGCATCGGCATGCAGCGAGGGAGGGAGGGAGGGAGGGAGAAACCCGAGAGTTCAGGGCACTCGCGAGCGTCGAGAGCGCGTTGTGAATCGAGCCGCTCTCTCGCGCTCACGCTGGCTCAATTTGCCCCTCCACTTGACTGGCTCTTGCTCGCGCGCGCGGCGAGTGCATCTTTGCGTCTCGCTCTATTCGCTGGGGTACCTGTCTCTCTATACTCTTTTTCCACTCGCTCGTCGCGCGGCGTCCTTCCTTTTTTCCCCGTCTTTGCTGCGCCGTTCTCTCTCTTTCTCTTTCTCTCCTTCTCTCTCTTATTGTCACGCGTATCCTCTCGTCTTTATTTTTCTCCTCTTTCTTCTTTCTCAGCGCGCTAGGCTGCGGCGTCGAGCTCTTTTTCCTCCTATTTTCTGTCTCTCCGTCTTTCGCTCTTGCTCTCTTCTCCTCTCGTTTGAAGCCCGCTCGCGCAGTCTTTTCCCGTCTTCATTTTGGGCCCGAACCTTTATCTTTCCGCTCTCGCTCCTCTTTGCAACCTCTCTTTCTCGACTCTTTGCAATCGTACACCTCTTTCATCTCCTTCTCTCTTTCTGATTCTTCCGATTTTTCAATTTCACCTTCTTTCTTTTCACGTTCGCGCGTGTCTAGCAATTCCAAGTGCTTCGTCTGCATCGTCGACACTTCAAGCAAGAGTTGCTTCTAATCTTTGCCACATGATAACGTTGACTTCTTCACAGATCAAAGAGACGCTGGCATTTCTTAAGCTTTATTATTATTCCTATACGTATTATTAGGAAAATTACAATATTATCAGACGTATTATCTTAATTTACAATGTCAGATTATCAAGAATATCTACTTAATTAATATCGGTGAAACGTCATATTACGTACCCGATAACTATATATTTATTTTTCATTTGCTTCCCTCGGCTAAACCGTACAAATACACTTCACCCCTACGTTTATCGACGTTTCATTACGCGACCCCGTTTTTCCGTCTATACACTCTTTGTTCCCATTTTTCGCAACAGCACTGGCGACACTATGTCTATAAGTACCACCTCTACACAGAGATCTGAATACCTGCAAACTTGCAAAAACTTGACTTCCTAAGAAACGACATCTAAAAAACCTGCTCATGAAAAACTTCTAATTTCACCCTTTCCTCTCTCAGTGCGTTAATTGTCCCTCCTCTCCTTACCGGACTCCCCGCCTCTCTCTTCCCCTCTCCCTCTCTTATTCATCGCCTCCTCTCTCACACTGGCGCGCTATCGCCGTCTCGCTTTATCGTCGTGTTGGGTCGCGGGGGCAGGCCGGGGCGACATGGGCCGGCTGCCCCCCGCATGCGCCGTCGCTGCTACCGCGCCGACACCTGTATCGCGTTGTTGTTCAATTCTTTTAACGACGAGAAGTCGCTCGTTTGGCGATGGGAAGAATTCGAGGAATCTTCGAAACTGGCAGGAAGTATCGTAAAATGTGTGTAATGAGTATTGAATGGTAGGTATTATATGCGTGGGTTAATATAAGGGATAGGGATGAGTGGAGTTGTTTTTGCGATTGAAGCTTTGGAAGGAATTTGTATGGGATAAAATTAGTCAATCGATTCTAATTTGCTTGGTATGTAAAGAATTTTAAATTTCATTATGCGCATAACAACATTCATCCCTTGGAAACCACAAGATTTTTTTGCAATGATGTGCTTATATGGCTTTTTTTACATATATTCATCGTGCTAGTAAACATCACGAGAATCAGTATAAAGAATTCAGTTAAAAAAAAACTTGCATACGCTGTTCTGTCTAAAA
The DNA here is from genome assembly GCA_900474315.1 of Torymus auratus. Classification (NCBI taxonomy): domain Eukaryota; kingdom Metazoa; phylum Arthropoda; class Insecta; order Hymenoptera; family Torymidae; genus Torymus; species Torymus auratus. Next base: position 38,041 of record UXGD01000550.1, on the reverse strand, counting down.
TGCGCATGTTGCAGTTTTCGGAGTCAAAAACACACCGTGCTCCGAAATGAATATAGTAAATATTTTGGTACAATAATTGAGCTTTAATTAAAATTTGGTGGTACCACCCAATAAAAAAAAAAGGCTACAAAAAGTTTCTATTACTTAAAAATGGCATGCTCCGATTTCGCGCTCCCAATTGATGCTCTGAATTTTCGGAGCAAGCCTTTGGTACCGAGTCTCCCAGTTGGTCCCACGGATCACGCACCCCCTTGGACCAGCCTCAGCCCACATCGCATAACCATCCGGCCCCGGCGCGGGCGTTCCCCGGCTGGCGCTAGCTCTCGGGTCTCTCTCGCTATCGGCGCACACCTTGCACACCGCGCGCACGTGTACACACACAGTGTTTGGCGAGCGTGTGAGTGCGCGGGTCGGCGGTGGGGGAAGCAGCAGCAGCAGCAGCAAGCAGTGCGAGGGAGAACGAGAGATAGCACTATATAGGCAGACAGGCGCTCTCTGCGCGAGCGGGTTCCTTCGACAGCGGCGGTGGCGGGTGGCCCCGCGAGAAAGAGCAACTGAGCAACAGGCCAGTGCACGCCTCTCCGCGCCTCCTGCGGGACACACGCACCGCGCGCTCCGCTCCCTCTCGCCGCTCGAGTCGCGGGCGCCGCGCTCTTCTCTCTCCTCCGTCCCCCGCCCGCCCGCGCCACTGTCAGTAGTTTACTTTGCGCTTCTAGACAATAAGTGTTATATATAGGAGAAAAACGACGGCCGCGAGAGAGGAAGAGTCGAGAGAGCTTTTCGCGCGGCCGCTCGCCGCTTTTAACCTAAAGACGGCGCGAGCGAGCGACGGAGATAGGGAGGAGAGAGGAGGACAGGAGGAGAAAGAGACACTGCGCAGAATATATAACGCGCTGCGAAAGAGTGCCGAGAGAAGACGGGAGGAGAAGGAGGAGGAGGTGGAGGAAAAAAACGCACACCGAGAGGCAGCAACAACAGCAGCAGCAGCAAAGTCGCGTGAGTGTGTGTTGTCCATCCTGGAGCAGCGAGCGAGCCTCTCTCACTTATATATATACTGCATATAGATCCTACATATATACATACGCACGTACAGACACACGCGTACATATTACATACGTGCATATATACGCGCGCTCGCGAGCTACATTCTTCGCACACACTCGTGTCCGCGGATTCTCACGCGCGCGCGAGGTGCAGACGTACACTCGCACACAGATATACAGCCTACTACTCCCCTCGAGAAAATTACCTCTCGCGCACACACACACAGAGCGGCTCTTCGCGGAGTCGACGACTCTTCGCGTTCTCCTTCGGTCCCCCACCCGCGGGCCGCCTCCTCGCCTTATAAACCTCGTCGCCCCCACTCCGAGGGAACGAGCCGCCGCCGCCGCCGCCGCCGCCGTCACCGAGCGTCCGACCGACCGAGCCGCGCTCCGACTTTACACTCGCGCGCGAGAGTTCCGCCGCCGCGGGCCCCCGAGCCGCCCCGACCCGACACGACCACGACAACGACGACGGCAACCGCGACGTCGACGAGAGCCCCGCACCTGCGCTACGCCAGCCGCGCTCGCGTGTGACTATTACGATTCATATACAGGCTATTTTACGGTCAAAATATATACGAGAGTGACGTGTCTGTGCGCGGGTGTGCGTGTGTGTGTGCGTGTCTTCCATCTTCCATGTACATGCATACGTGAGAGAGCGAGCCATAGCCCCTCCTATACATACACAAAGGTATACACACGATAAGCCAACGTAACAGTATATATATACATCTTACACGTCGCAGGGGCAACGTGCGTATATATCTGTGTGCGGATTTCGCGGAAGGCGAGTGACTGGAGAGCGGCGGAGGAGGAAGAGGAGAAGGAGAAGGAGAAAAAACGGATGTGCCGCTCGGATGAATGAAAGAAGGCTGCTGCTCCAGCATCAGCAGCGAGGCTGGCTGCCGCCGCAAGGTGCCACTGCCTCGACGACGACGACGACGATTGTTCGGCCTCGGCGGCGCGCATAATACACCTCTCTGCCGAAGCCTGCGCCCGCGCGCGCCACTGTCGTCAGGTGTATACGTGTAGGCAGCTAGCGAGAGGGGAGCCAGAGAGAGAGACGGAGAGAATACCTGCTGCTCCGAGCTGCTGCTGCAGCGCGCACGGCCGCAGGTATAGCGAGAGAGGAGAGGGATAGATGAGAGGAAGAGCAGCCAGCGCTTCTCGCGGTTATCTGCCGCGCGGCTCGCCGTAGAGAACGGAGCACGAGAGAGAGAGAAAGAGAGAGAGGAATAAAAAAGGTGCGCGGACGGAAGCTGAGAGAGAGGCGGAGGAGAGGTTCTCGGTAGTGCGTGTGCATCGGTGCAGGGAGGGAAAATGGCGCTGAACCAGGACGTCGCCGAGGCGGGCGTCGGCGCCAAGAGCAACCTCGTCGTGCGCATCGACCAGAACTCCGAGTCGGACCTGCAGGCCCTCTTCGACAGCGTCCTCAAGCCGGACTCGAAGCGGCCGCTGCAGGTGCCGCTGCGCATGCGCAACCTGCCCGACTCCTTCTTCAACCCGCCCTCGACCGGCAGCAAGTCGCCCTCGATCTCGCACTCGCGCGAGAACTCGGCCGACTCGGCCTTCGGCGCCGGCGTCGCCAACGGCTCCAGCAGCAACGGCGGCACCACCAGCCCCGGCGCCACCCCCGTGCCCTCGGGCGCCGCCCAGATCCCCCAGGGCCTGACGGTCGCCCACCCGCGCGCGCACAGCAGCCCGGCCTCGCTGCAGCAGACCTACGCCTCGGCCCAGCAGCAGAGCCAGCACGCGCCCCAGCACCAGTCGGCCCACCGCCACCACCACCAGAAGCAGCGCAGCTACGACGTCATCAGCACCGTCGACGACCTCGGGCCCCTGCCCCACGGCTGGGAGCAGGCGCGCACGCCCGAGGGCCAGATCTACTTCCTCAAGTGAGTCCTGCTCTTCTTACTTAGATTCGATCTTCGACTCGCTGATAAGGGAACAGCGGCCCGCGCCAGCACTAATTAGCACGGAAAGGTCCAATCTCCGAAAGCCCGACGCGTTTTGGGCCCTAATTTACTTTTAACGAATGCATTTGCCGCGAATTAAAGTTTCATTACCCAGTCGCTGACTCAAGACCATGCGTGTGCGCTAATCCTCTACACGCGCGGTAATGACCACGGAATTAGGATCGAAACTTCGCGTTTAATTCTCGATTAGTTAAGTAGGTGGCTAGTTGTCGTTGATCTGTGGCTAAAATGGATTTTGGACTAATGTATGATCGTATTTTTTTAAGATAATATATTACCAAAAAGTTAAATGAGCGAGAGCATATATACTCCGTTTTGGGAATATTAGAAGAACTATAATATGTCCTTTTCTTATACACTTCTTTCATAGTTTTTTTTTTATTCTATATCTACAAACACGATCATTACATTTTTTTGAATTATCACTATTCATGCATCAAAAAGAATCAAATGGTTATTTTTTAATTAATTGAAGAAAAATCGATACAAATTTATTATCTGCGAAACAATAAACTTTTTTTTCGCGTTATCGTTGTTTTAGTTGGAACTAGCGTAATTTCTTCTTTTTTTTATATATTTATCTATGTTTACATGTATGCGTATAAAACATCAGCAGCAGTTAATGATGCGTGAACCGATAACATATAAGAATGTTTGTTTTTAACCGATAATCAACACAATTCTTATGAGTATTAGGAAATTCATTTTAAAAATACTCACTACCAGTATTTACTACACCCGTTCATACAAAATTTTCATCGCATTTTTTTGAAAAATCCAATGATAAAACTTGCGATATGAGCCAAGTAATGAAACGAATGTTATGTATTACTTTAGATCAGTATTGAGAATAACATAGTATTTGTTAAAGGGAGATAATAATTATTGAGGTAACAGTATTGTAATTCCAATAATAATTGTTGTTATTAATGAACAATCAACTAATTATGACCTTGAAAGTAAAGAAGCCTTAGCGCAGAGTGCGAAGCGGGATTCGAAAAATCAATAGAATATTTATATTTTACATAGCTCTGAAGTTTGCAACGTTTGAGTGCAACAAAATAAAAAACGAATTGATTTTATTTCAAGTTTATAATACTAATTAATATTTAGTATTTTCTAGTATAAAATGACTTTATAACAAAGGATTGGATAAAATGTCCATTGTTTAATAACTTTAATCAAATGTAAAAAATTATTTCAGTGCATTTCAACGATGAAAATTTCAGGCTCATTCATATTTAACAATTCGATAAAAACTTCTCTCCTCCGAAGTTTTTACGCGGAGCGAGTGTTTCTTTTTGAATAAATATTCTTTTCCACATATCAACACACGATTTACTGTTTTGAATAAAATTACTATTGAAAACTGCGCACTTGGTATTATGCAAATTGGAGATGACTCTATCGCGCTTAATTGCTCGCGCGTAGAGAAGCGGCTCTGTCGATTTTGATAAATCGACGACACGACGAACGCCGAAAGGTCGCTCCCTCCCTCCGTATTTACCATTATATAATTAAAGAAAATGTCATTATAAGAGACTCTCGCGCTCTCCTACGCGCCGGTCCGAGGTAGCGTGCGAGCGATGTATTTTTAAAATGCGCGCGCCTCCGCCTAAAATTAGCCTTTCGCGCGCCAACACTTATATATTATAATACCCCCTCGTTCTCGTATATATATAAGTACGCGTGCTCGTCGCGCGGACCGCACCAAAACCGATATCAACGCTATCATACGCCGTCGTCGCCCGAATTAGCTCGGGAAAAATTCGCGCGCGTGGCCGGTCCCCCGCCGCGTATCTATATGCGTATAATCCGCTATAAATTCAGTATAGCTGGGGAAAAAGTCTATCGCGCGCGTCGAAGGAAGAGGAAAATGGGAGAACCGAGAGGAACAATGACCCCCGCGTGAGCCTCTACTACGTCAATCACGTACGCGAAGTTTTCGGCCGCCGCGCCGCGCGCTGCATGTATGTATGTATGTGCTTACTTCATCGTTTCTCGCTCGAGCGAGTGTGCGAGTACGCATACAGATGTACGTGTGTGTGTGCTGAGCCACCGCGGCTGCTTCTCCTGTTGCGCCGTGCGAGCCGAGAGCTCTCGGTTACCTTGGCTCGGCCAGACCACCTTCGACGCTTTTCGCCTGATATTTCGCTGTTTAAAAACTTCTCTCTCTCGCTCGCTCGCTCGCTCGGTCTTCCGTTCATTTCTCGCTCGCGGGTTTTTTTTTCTGCGCACATCGCGCGTTTTAACGGTTTATTCGCGCGCCGCTTTTAATATTTGCGCCTTCTCGAATCGTCTTATGGAGCGCGCGCTGGGAAGTTCGTTATGGGTCTTTTAGCGAAATTACATTACGCATGCGATCGAGTTAGGTACCATGTAGACACGTTTTATCGCTCATTTGAACAAAGAACGTATAAGAATAAAGAATGTTTATACAAATGAGAAAAGTTTGTTTGCCTTTTAATTATGCAAGTGAAAGCGCGGAGAGAGAATAACGCGAGTAATAAGGTTTGAAGTAGAAGAAAAACAAAATTTACGAGGCTGGAACATGATTGTTTGACGTAACGCAATAATCCCGAGCGTATAGTTAAAAATATCGATCGTAAGACGATTTGAAAAATCTTTTCTACAATTGGTCAATACTTTTAATGATGAATACTGTATTGAAAAATAGCGGCCTCAGTGATTTTTCTTAATGAGCTCAAAAAACATTTGAATATGCATTGAAACTTTACCACAACTCATGAATAATGGATAACGCGAAAGTTTATAAATTAGTTTTGCTCTACGGCAGCTTTAATTTTTACTTGCTCCTTGAATTCAGTCTACGAGAAACAGTGAAACATTGGATGCTCCTATTATTAGCCTTCCCTAAAAATATATTATACATATGAAATAAATTGTCATTATATACCTAATAATCTCGCAGCACAGGTACGCAAAAACGTATCAGACACCAAACATCCTTGAAACCCCCAATCTCCTATAAAAAAAAGGGAGAAGAATATCCCCGCCAGCGACTTCTTATAAAAAAGTCGGCTCGAATCGACACCCCATCGACGCCTATACTCCCTCGCACGCTTGCTTGTTATATCGTCTAGAACCCGAGAAGAGAGTGGCCCCGAGAGAGCTCCGTATAAACATATATGTAATATACGCGTGTATCCCTCTCACGGCTCGTCTGTCGCCCCTGTGCTCGACCCCCGTACAGTCGGTCACACATACACGTGAGCGCGCGCGTATATATAATCCTCGGGAGGGATCCACACGCATATGCACCTGTGGCGGCGCCGGGATTCCCACGTGTCACCTGTCGTGGGAAACTCCTCGTCCCCGCGTCTGCTATAACCCCTCTTTCGGCCCTTCCCCTCTCCCCAGCACTCTCTCTTATATATACACCCACTCGCGCCGGCGCACAAGGCTCTCTCACTCGCCTACCTACCTGTTGCGCGCCTCGCTCTCGTCCTTTATACGCCGCCTCCGTGTGCTTCTCTCCTCCTTCGTATAGCCGCCACCGCCGCTTCTGCTCTTTTGTGATTTCGGCGGCGGGAGCGCCGCCTTTTTCTATTGTGTGCGCAAGCGCTCTACTCGCATCCCCCCGCGAGCGCTGAATTAAGGCCCTCTCTGTCTCCGAGAAATTGCTCTTTTTTCTTATATATCTCGGGAGAGGACACGGGGCTTTTTGTTTCTTCGTTCGCCACTCTCTGGTTATAGGGGATTTCAATGCCCGGCTTTTCATTCATTAGCTCGCGTGTAACCTTATAATCTTTCAATAACGAATTATTGTTCCCGAATCAGTTCACGCGAGGCCGGATTTTTTTGTTGCCTCATTATTCTCACAAGTACGCACAATACTCCTTTTTGGATAATTCCTACACGACTATAATAGGAAAAAACATATTGGAAGGTCGTATACAACGACAATCCAATTACACTCTCTGCACAATGACCAGGTTCTTCATTCAACGCACGGCGGAATAAACAATTGAAAATCAAATCTCCATAAACACAACATTTCCGTGCCGCAGTACACACATATATATACAGTCGCTTGCTACAAAGTTGCCATCCCGCATGTAGACGCTATATACTCGCGCATTAAAAAGCTTAAGACATAAATCACGTGCCGGGGGACATGCAAAGTATATAGCCGTTGTGTGGTGCACGTATAGGTGCCTAGGCTCGGTAATAACGTTCGATTTCGTCATACTCTATGCGCCGAGCGAGCGAGCGCTTCTTCGATCGATGCACCGCGCGGCGAGAAACCCTCATTGTCTACGGCTCGCTCACTCGCTCGCTCGTGCGATACGCATTGGAGAAAGTGAAGGAGCGCGGAAAGCGAAAGGCGCAGAGATGAAGTGCAAAGAAGAGCCAGACATGAGTATGTGTGGTAATATTTTGTGGGTTCAATTGCTCGAAGGAATTCGATTCGTCTACATATAATTATACACTCAAATTTTATTCAAGGGAGTATAGAATTACATATAGTTACCGACATTTCAGTATTTTTTTTTTTATTCTGTTTCAATTTTTTCAATTTTCTTACACTTTTTCAGTCGTCCACTGTTCGTTAGTTCATTAAGAATAATAGACGATTGCGATAATTTTACAAGTTTTGAAAATGAATTCAAATAATGTAGGAATCTGCATTGGTGTCGACATCCCTGTAATTGTTCTTGCCATCTATAAATCAAAGCTTGTCTTACATACTCTATTTCTAAACCACCCGTTTATTTATCGACAAGTCATCTTATCGGCCGATTAAAAAATTAGCAGCCTGCACCAAAACCCGGTCTAATCAGCCCCATCGAAACACACACGTGGCTCACTTCCGGCCCGTTCTAATTTACAATCGACAAAGCCGCGGCTGCTCCCTCAAAAATCTCTGCACGACGGCATAAAGCCCCTGCTCAACCAACGACGACAACATTCCCGCGTCGAGAGAGAAAGGCAAACCCGCTATATAGCCCCCGATAAAACCGATATTTTGCTCGCGAGCCCCGAAAAAAAATGACATCTCCGTTATATACATGCGTGTATATAAATACATCCGCGAATAATAGGCAATTGAGCGACGCCCACGGTACGGAGAGATATACCACCGCAGCCGCCGCGATCCGATCACACCTGGCGAAAGATATATCTCTCTCTCCTATATAGCGCAAGAGAAGAGAGAGAGATAGAGCGCGCGAGCGGGAGAGAAAGGGCAGCAAAGAGTTCGTGCAAATGGCGGCGGCGCACGCGTGCACATTAGCATATAGACGGGGCGCGCGCGCGTGTGTGTATTATATAGGTATAAGTACACAACGAAAGCGAGCGAAATCTGACTTTTGTTTTTAGCGCGCGCACGCGGATCGAGCGCTCTTCGGTCGCCTGGAAATATAATGAGTCGTGTTGCGCGGCTCTTGCGTAAGAGGCTCGCATACATGCGCGCTCGCTCGCTGTGCTTTAATGATTTCGCCGTTATGTATTATACGCGAGTGCGCGCGAGCCGATTGAAAGGGGTGGACTATACGTGTGTTGCGCGATGCGTTGGGAGCCATTGATCCCGACGACGTTATTTGCATCTACCAGCCCTGTTATTATTATAAGCTTCTTTAAAACTCCATTGATGTGTATATGATGCAATGGTTCATTTTTGCGTGGACATGGGACAAATCGGGAATGTACTACCGGGAAGGAACGAGCTAATTCGAGCTTAAAAAGCGTCGATACATATACGTCAAAGGCGTGTCTTACCACTCGGATACAATACACTCGTCCTGCTCACTCAACTAATGCCTGTATTCATTCGCAGCGCCCCTGACGCGCTTAACTTGGCCTCCTCGCAGGTAAAAGGATGTGGGATTTTCGCTGAAAAATAAGCCCGCAACAATGGCGGATATTCTCTCTCGAGGATTGTTCTCGCGCGCGCGCGGCAAGTACAAAAATTAGTACTGCCGCGCGTTCACGTGTTAGTATAGCGTGTAATCGACGTTGCAAAACCGGAGATTCGAATCTTACTGTGTGCGGCTTAGAGATATATATATACCATTATTTGAGGATTGACCGTTTTACCTGCAAAACTATATTGGTCCGGATATAATAAAGATTTTTGCGCGCATCGGGTCATGTTTCCTATGCGTATCGCGTCGCCCTGTTTAATTATAGCGATATCTCTTTGTTGACGAAGAAATGTGATGGTTTACAATAAACAGCTATCAGCGTTCCGTAATTCAAGCATGCTCTTATAATAAGAGAGTCAGGTACCACACACACACTTGCATAAGCCATATTCGCTCGTTCCTTCGGCCGCAGGATGTTTATTGCAGATAATTTGATTGATAAAATTCCACGAAATGTGTATATAACGCCGTTGTGAAATGAATCACGTAATAATTCAATTAAACCTATTATTGAATTAACATGTCATGATGTTTCTATAACTAGATATAGTAAAGAAAAAAAAGGCATTTCTTCCAAGTCCGAGACGATCCGGTAAAGAGTGTTCCCAGCCTCGCGTCTCTCACCACTTCACTTTTTCACGAGTATCGCATCACACGCCTCGGTACGGCCGCTAATCAGCGCACAATGAGCTCGCTTTCATCCCCCGTTGCCATCGTCCTCATCTCGGATTTCGGGGCGGCTGAGACGAAAAAAAGCCTTTTATAAAGCGATCGATCGTCGCACTTTGCCGCCTTGCTATATAATTCAGGCCGTCGTTGCTGCTGCTGCTGGACTGAGAACCCAAACACTCGAATTTTCCCGCACAGCGTATATATATTTCTGTGGAAACGCGACCGCGCCTTCCTTCCCCAACGAGAGCCGCTAACGTGCCACTTCCGAGCGCGAGTTTCACGGCTCGTTTCGGAAAAAGCAAAACATCCGAGAACCCCATTGTGTGTGTGTGTATGGGCCTGACCCTCTCTGACTCGGTGTGTATAATACGGAGTCTCTAAGATGCGGCGAGAGCTATCCCTCTCTCTCCCACTCTCACGAAGATCAGAGAAAATTCTGGAGACCCTGCTTGTGTATGTGTGTGAGTCACACTCGGGACGATGCTAGATGCTCGTTTCCCACCCCAATCGAATTTTGGGATCGTGCCTGTAGGAAAATGTCAGGTTGAATAATTAGGAAGAATTAGAGATGATTTCCGAGTGATTTTTCAACTAGTTAAAAGACCTTTTACTTCTGAGGAGAGTTTTCTGAGGAGACCACTACGATGTTACAGTTATTTAAAGCACTTATATTCTTTGATAAAAGAAAAGATATAATTGTTCTGTGCTACAAAAATAAGACAACTCATTCCCTCTTTTCATTAAACCGCTGGCCAAAAATCTGTCAATTGCCAATGAATGAACCCCTTTCATCGGCACGCAGTTCGGAACAGCACACTTCATTCAGGGCGAATTACGAGCAAGAATAGAAAGTTAGCCGGGTAACCGTACACCGCGCCGATAACCGCGCGACGACGTTAACGACTTTCCTGAAAACGAGAGAGCCGTCCGTCGGGGCCCCGAAAATCTAGGTGGTCTCTATATATATACCTCCATAACAAGGTGATCCGGGACTTCCTCGTTTTGGCCTCTCTTTTTACCTGACGCTCTCTCGCTCGGGAAGAAAAATCGGCCGGAGAAAAGGAGTTCCATGGAAATCCGGTCTTCTCCCGCTCCGCATAGAGCGCCGGCGCTTTTTGTCTTTCTCTGTGTAAAAGATATATTCCTTCGCTCTCTTCTTCTCAAAAGCTATATCGTTCTAGAGTAGTGACACTTGGGTTCTGACCGAGCCACTTGTTCGCCCACATCCTCAAGGTCCTGTGAAGAACCCGTGTTGTAGTACAATTCTGGGCCGCCTGTGGTTCTGTGTGTGCTCCGATAATAACTTATCCTTTATTACGAGTCAAACACAGAGAGAGCTTCGGAGGCGCATGATAACGATCGCACGGCGGTGCGTCGATAACATTCAGCGGCACTGATAGCGATATTGTACTTTCTGTCAAGCGCGATTTCTTTTCTCGGAAACGTTCCGGGCAGTGGGGGAGGGAGGTAAGCATATTTTTTTTCAATTCCGAACAATAAATATTGCCGTGCAGATTAGAACGCTCGCGAGCGACGGCATCACAGCGGTTAAAACATTGAAAAGTTAAATGATTAAAATTCGATGGCCACGTGTGTGTGTGCTTTCCCCGTAATGACAATTACGCAACCGCCCGAGCAGTTGCGGTTTATCCGCGCAAGACACGTATACAATTAGATTCGTCACACCGCAGTGGTAAAAAAGTTTATTTATAATTGAGTTAGGCAGCTTAATAAAGAACAATTGTGACAGTCATTTTTTTGTTGTAAATTTATAGTTATTTTAAGAACAATCTCTACATGGAAATATTAGTATATAAGAACGGACGTATACCCTTAAATCTCGAGAAACAATAAAAACGGAGGAACAAACTTTATATTCGCAAATTAACTTACGTCCGTCTCACGTGTGCATCCGCAACGGTATAGCGGATAACTTCAGCTTCAGCTGCGCGCGGAGGGCGATAATACTCCTATATGATTCACAGAGGCGGCATAAAGACGTCGGCAGGTTGATCGGGCTTGCGCGTTTATCTCGGCCCCGGTGCTTATTTACCGTATTGTCACGCACCGCGTGTAACAGAGGCGCGATAAAGATTCGCATCCTTGAGTAGCTTGCGCGTCGTCGCTAGAAGACACCGCGACGATAACACGCGCGCGCGCGCGCGTTAATTGTGTCACACCACATATAAAGACCGAGATTCTCTTAAAACTTCGTTTACTCTACACAGATTGATGAAAAGATCAATTACGAGTGTAGACTGGGGTATAACCGGAGGAGAGTTATGGAAAATTTTCGGCTTGGTTTTATGTTAATGGCAGGCGACGACAGAGAGAAAGAGAGACTCCGCTTATTGCGGAGTGTTTCCAAGTGTCGAACTGTCGTCGCGCGACACACGTGCGGGCACGCGCGAATTATCGCGCATACTTCGAAGCGTATGACATCATACCACACTAGTCACGAGATCTGCCTTTCAACGCGCAACGTGTGTTATATATACCGTCGCAGAGAGTTCAAACAAATCTCGTTCGGCCGTTACGACGGCTCGGTGAGTACATCATCGAAACAAAATCATTCGTGTGCTGTACTATTGTATTCTAAACTCCACCTTATAATACAAACAACTGTTACACACGTGTACGTAACATATACGCGTTGTATGTTAATGTGAGAACAAGACTAGTGCACTTGCACTCCGCGCAGCCACACAAATCGACATCATCTAAATCGATCGCAATATATGTGCCTAATTGCGATCGGCGAGCGGATGTACGTCGAAAAAGTGGGGAAAAAGAGATAGAAATCGTCCATGATATAACAACGACGAGGCCGCGCGTGGCACGTAACACACACTGCGCTCTTGTGTATATTGTCGAGCTCTCGCGCATGTATTATACGTTATATACACACTATATAGCCGCCGCCCGCAACGCCGTTCTTGCGATTCAGGAAAACAATATTTTTCCTGATAACGACTTAAGTATACGTAACCGGAGATCGTCTTTGCGATTGGAAATTTATTTTTGCGCTCGTTAAGCCGTACACCACCTCCTCGCTCGCACAATTCCGTATATACGAGCATTGTTCGACGCTATACGACGAATTTGTGGAAGTCGAGTATGTTTTCTTTCTAATTACAATTATGCCTTAATTACGTAAGCGGTTGTTAATTACATACCTTTTAAGGCAAATGATCCTCGTTATCGATATCGCTATATGTATGAATCATCGGTGATTCAAAAATTCGGTTTTTGCCGTACTTACACGCCGCCGGTGAATCATTCCCAAGTCATCGTTGTTGTAAAACTATCATAATACCATCCGCTATTTAAGCCGTATACCGAAAGTCTTTGGCTATCTACCTAAACAAACATTCGAAGGTAATTTACTTGTATTATATTGAATAGACGTTTTACAAATTTTCGTATATTGAGCCTCTGCACGTGTAGCTTCTTGAATACACATCATGCTTTTCCAGGTGTTACAAATGGGAAATTTTGTTCGTTATTTATTCAGACAGTTGTGTGATGGCAGCTTTGTGACAAACTTTACACGATTAAAGGCAAGAAACACATTTAACACTTTAAATGAGAATACATAGATCCGATAAGGTTTCAATTGAGTAAACTCTCAATGCCAATGCTATACAATTATAGGCTATTAAAAAAGAAAATCATCATATTTACAAAATCATCTATAATGCTACCTTATCTATCTATGTCTATATAGAAGCATTCAACATGTTTCATATGAATATTATATTAGATTATTAAAATAATCTATATAATTTTGACTTAAAAACATACTGTAAAGTACAAACAAACAATATTCATACAACAAAGTAAAATTATACACTTTTAATTAGTTTTTAGCACCTCCTATAGAAAATAGAAAACCCACGAAATCAGCTTAAAAATCACCGATATGTAATTTAATCAGTCAACGACCTTCACGCATCTCTCATCCTGGCCAAAGATCACTTCTCTAGATTCGTCAATATACGACCTTTTTTTTCTTAATACCAGATCATCATAAAGCTCGTTATCGCCGCCTCGGGCATTGCCATTGAAAGTCACCGCGTGTCCACCTTTCAACCGCGATAATTTTCCGCAAAGACGCCGGTGTATATATATACGAAGGAGAGTTCGAGCTTCCGCCTCTTACGGTAAATCGTCGATTAGCCGCTCGGCGCCTCGCATCTATACCTGACGCGTAAGTACACACATACACGAGGAGTCAGATTGTAAAGAAAGCTCTTCCAGCGGGAGATAATGCGCGTTGCTCAAGTGTACACACGGCGCCGTATAGTTCCGTCCGAGGAAAGTTTGGAGTGGAGATTACGTTGCTCTCTCTCTCTCGCGATCTGTTATAAGAGGGAACGAGTCGATCGCAAAGTGTGCCAGTTACATAACCGCGTATGTGTATTGTTTTCGTAAGTTGATTAATATAAGCATAAAACGGAGCTGTTGAGAGAGTATAACGGGGCCCTTTTGCCCTTGCGACTACACGTTGCGCGTGCAGCGGTTCCGACTTCCGCGTGTCCGTTGATTTATTTATCTTTCCTGTATGCTGGGCCGATATATTCACGCGCGCGCGCGTCAAAATCAAAGCGCGAACCACGAAGGCGCAACCATGCAGCGCACATGTATGTGTGTATGGGCTCACCGGAAGCGCGACGAGAATGGAAGGAAGGAAGTCGGGGCGCCCATCGTGTGCTCAACGAACCGCTGCTCTATACGCTCGCTCCTCTCTCTCTCTCTACGCGCTCACGTGATTATACTGATTACCATTAGCACACATGCGCGCACACGCGCGTAATGATGCAGCCCAGCCGCGCGACGAGCGTATTTCTTTTCCTTTCAACATCGGTATTTTGCGAGAAAAATGTAGCTTATGGGGATCGAGACGTACGCAGGGAGGTATATTATTATAAGCTCGCGGCCTCTGCATATCAGCAGATGCGTTTCCGGGAGTCGCTGCTGTGACGCACTTGCCGATGAGCGCGTGATTTAGTTTTTGATTTTTCAGGGTGACGCGTGCAAGAACTGACAATGTAGTGTCGAGAGTGCACTGTTATAAGCGGATTAATATGCCGACGGTGCGGGTATTGCTGGGAGTACACGTGTTAAGTGTTGACGCGCGCTCGAGTTTATGATTAGTTTAAATAACAGCAATTCTGTGTGGTAAGGATCTTGCGAATCTTTATTAGATATTTAATTAGATCGGAGTATTTAATAGTTCATTAGTTGTTGGATAGACTAAAGATTTATAACTGATGCTTATGCGTGTGTGTTTGTATATATCTAATGAATGAAATAAATGATTTCATAATTTACGAGCGATAAGCGTTGCAAATTCATTATTAAAATATATATTTATAGCTATATGATGATTTCATCCGTCAAACTTAAACGTTGCTCACATTCGTGTAATATTCGCATAGTTATAACTGATGCGAATGCTTGCACCCGAGCGAACTGTTTTTTTGTAGTCGTTGTAATAAATTTCTCCAAACGCACTAACGAAATATTTCGCTTTTCACCGGTAGTTGTAAAAATAGCAAGACCAACATAGTGAATTTATCAAGCTAGCTAACTTATTCTTCGTATATAACGACTCGAGCATTGTACCGTCCAAATAACGAGGTATATAACACACGTTGTCGATTGGGCTGGTGACTTTTGGAACCTGTCCAGCTAGGAATTTTATTGGAAGCTAATTAACATAATTAAAACGTAATTCGAGATGTTGGGAGAAGAGAGAAAGAGAAAGAGCGTCGCGCGCGGAGACACGGTCGGGCGCTTTGAGAGCGCGTGCGTGTGGAATGCCGCGCGCGGGAATGTAATTCTTTCTCGTCGTATATATATATTTCGCCGATAACGAGAGCCTCGAAAACCCGTACGAATTGGGTTAAAATAACTATATTTCTTTCGAATTATAAAATATTATAATAATGGCCCGGAAGTGTGCATAGCTGTTCTTTTTCTTCCATCATCCAACCTTTTTCTATATACATATACGTAAGATAGTTATAGTTCAATAAAGAAACAAAGTACAGCATGCGAAATTTAACGGTGCGACTCGAATCGCACGATCGATAAGAATGAAACCGACAAATAAAAAAAAGTCAACGGGGCGCATGGGATCGTTCGCAAATACAGCCGCTGTACAACGAGCTAATCGAAAACAAATCGCGCATATAGAGTTTCTCGCTCTCGGCCGTCGCTGTATACAATGATTAATGACTGAATAGAGAAACGCGCGCTCGCGCGCGCGAGTACTTTATTAGCGCGAATGTATTTACATGCATTATGATAATATTGATACTGTAAATTAAAACACGCGTGTATGTGCGCGCCACGTGAGCGCGTTAGAATGGTCCATTCTTCGCGATACGGGATAGTCGTGTTTGCATGTTCGAAATTCGTGATAAAACGGCACAAATCATTGATAACTGATGTGGCTGGAAAGCAGCGTTTTGAAATTCGCGTATATAATACTTTGAGTTTTCATTGTATGAATGTATACATTTATACGTTTTGTGCGCAGGTATATATTGTTTAAACGATTTATGAGGCCGATAAGTAAAAGTCATGTATAATATACGGAGCGATAATATAACTTTCGAATTTTTTCCCGACGAGCACACAATAAAAGCCATAAAGCATTTTACCGCGAGTGCAAATTATTATTTCTTACATCACATTTTGGTATGAAAGTTCAAATTTTACGATATACACTTGTGGGTATCCGCAGCAGCGTAGGTTTATATAGATTCGAA
Source organism: Torymus auratus (assembly GCA_900474315.1). Taxonomy (NCBI): domain Eukaryota; kingdom Metazoa; phylum Arthropoda; class Insecta; order Hymenoptera; family Torymidae; genus Torymus; species Torymus auratus. Next base: position 21,683 of record UXGD01000550.1, on the reverse strand, counting down.
AGGTTTTGATAGATAATAATTTTCATTAGCTATGGTGTTTACATAGAACCATGATGTAAATCTCACGATACCATTGGCCAAACAATTAAGTTCCTATTGATTCTTTCGATCGACGACTATGTTAATCGACTCCGAAAATAGCCCGACAGCGAACTCCAAAACCTCGCGCGTGTTATATACATGTATAACCCAAGCTCCAAAGCTATATAGCGCGCGTTGACTCGCGAGTGCACGCACGCGTGTATCACACGGCGCACGCGTGCAAAACCTATCGATACACACGCATTTTCTCGCTGTCCCGCGCGCGCTCCGGGTGAAAGTTGCTGCAGTCCGCGACAACACACACACACACACCGGTGTGTACCGCTGCCATTATCTCCCTCCCTCTCTCTCTCTCTGGTTCTAGCCAGGGTCGCGCTGGCGCGTATACACAACGCGCTCCTAGGCCTCTCTCAGCAGCAGCAGCAGCCACCGCAACGATACTCACACGTGCGCACGTATATATACAGCGGCACACAGACGGGCTGAGAGCCGATATATATCCGCGACGTGGCACGTGATTCAGGCGCGTTTCGCGGAACTTTCGCAAAATACCCTCAGGGTCGACCGGTCGAGCGCGAGCGCGCGCACGTGTGAGTATATATGTATGTGCGCGCGGGTAAGCGGTCGCGCCGCTATAAGCTTGCCTCGCTCTCTTCCTCGTGAATATGGGTTCTCGCCGCGAGCGTCTGCGGAGTATATAGTCGGGGATTTGAAAGGCCGCGCGGGATCCTATTTTATCGGGGACCAATACTTTGGGCTAGCTTCTCGGGGAGCTAAGGTGTTTTGGGAGATGAAAGCGATCGACGTACGAAGAGCTTTGTTGTGCTTTCGTCAACTTGTTCCATATCTCTTGCCGATTTATAATAAGGAAGTTAATCAAAAGTTCGATGTACTTATGAGGTTTTGGAGTATATCGTGACCCGTTAGTTGTGGTTAATGTTATTTAAAAATTTGTTCTCATTTTTATACCTTCCCGTCACTGCACGTAATACTTTTTTTAATCGACGTGCAATTATTGAAATTTTGAAAAATCAACACGTTTCGGTGTGTGTGTGTGCAATGCGAAAGTTATTATAATGCCAGTCTTGGTGTGAATACATGAATTAATAAATTACATAAAACCATCTCTTATTACATAATTAAGGTTATGCAGCTTTATACGAGTTGATGCAACAATTTAAATGTGTATATACCTACTTTCAGCGTGTAAAAAATTTAAATTTATTCAAAAAAATGAACAAAGTTTTGCGTAAATTTATGGCTCTTGCTTTACGTTCCTGTAGTTCGAGCATATACAGTTCTAAAAACATAATCTATTTCTGATACAGCATCGAATAAGAAATTTACATTTTTTTCAATCCCAATAATGTTCGGGTTTTGTAAGAGCCCGTGCTATTTCATCCAATCTAACGAATTACACACATATAGGTACAACTATATATACTTAAAATTAAAAAACTTTTAATTATATATTAAAGATTTTCCTGCAAAAGAGGAGTATGTTAATTTTAACACTTTTTGATTTATGAAGGCAAACTTGTCAAACAGTAAAAGATATATAAAAATGCACGAAGAAAAAAAAACAACGTGAAAATATTGCGTGTAAAGTTCTGAAAATAAACTTTTGGCGATTTAGTGTGGCTTGCGGACTTAATAAATAAAATGGTATTCCAGTTTTATGAAGGAAAAGTATAAAATCACGCGTATATATACTTTCCGCAACGTGTGTAATGCTTCAAATAAACTTAACTATACACGCGCGTCAGAGAAATAGCTGTATATACGACGTATAAAAGTGTATAGGCATTTCACTGTGGAATTTCCATAAAATGGTTAATATCTATGATATTTCGGCGGTTTAAATAAAAGTGTGTCTCGTAACAATAAAATTGATATTTTTAACGAAGCCTGCCTGCCTGCCTGCCTGTATATACTTTACAACTTGAACGTTAAAAGTAAATATTCCTTGCGAAGGCCGTCTCGACCGCGCGGCCGCTTGTTGCTTCAGGTGAACGTTCTTCTCGCAAATCGATTAACAAAAACAAAGTTTCTTTTTTCGACCGAGAAACAGCGTATATTATCGCGAACAGACCGAAGCAATATTTTTCCTTCTGCTTCTTCTCATGCCCTTCCTCTCCGAATTCGCAATAAAAAAAACAATCGCCTCTTACATCGTCAGCTTCTTCCTTTTTCATCTCGTGTATAGGTTACTTCCGATGTGACGCGGCCGCGTATCCGCCTACTCACCGCTATATAGGCGTACGATGCGTTTCGAAATTTCCTTCCTCCTCGTTGTCTCTTACGTGCGAGGTGATGCACACGCTGTAACACTTACCTACGCCGTTACAATCTCGCCTCGATACCGCGTGAATGACGTCCGCCGTGGATTGAATTATTCTCACGTACGTCGGCCACGGGATAACGCGTTGTTTTCTCTCGAGACGTTGAAACGCGGCTACGTGCTATTTTTCGAGCGAGCGCGGTCAGGCAGACATGGCTTTTCCGTCGTACCGGCGGAAATTGTAAACAGAACTGGTAGGGAGAGATAGAGAAATGGAACTTGTCGCTGATTGCGTAACTATGGCAACCCTGAACTCTCGCCGTGCGCTGGATTAGCACATGCTGCTGCTGGACGCTTTTTAAACATATATACATTTGCTAACGCTCTCGTGGGATTAGCGATTGATATCGTGAGGGAGTTGATTTTCGTATGGTGAAAGCAATGGTCTGACACTCTGACGTCGGTAATAATGATTTTAATCTGACAGTCCATCAATTTTCCTCTGCCAACTTGCACAAGTTTATTTGTGAAAATTGATTTACGAAAACTAAACGAGTTATCAATATATCAATGTTTTAATGTTTGGATCAATAGTTGATGATGATTGATTCTCGCTTGATGCAGTTACGAAATGTATAATGCAAGTCAATAGCTGTCATTAACTCGAAGTAAAATTATTAGTAGTAACTTTGGATTAGTATAGTGGAAATATGGTTTGGATAAACTTTATAGGTAAAAGTTAACTATTGAGAGTAACGTAGTTTGATGATTAATATTATCGATTAGTAAATGAAAATAGCCCACTGTAAATTTTACTGTTCCGTGTTTGTTGAAGAACATTATATGACACTATTGACAAATTTAAGTTATGAATGTATAATCGATTGTTTTATAGAAAAATGGAGAATAAAAAGTTCGATAATATTTATGCGGAGAATTTCCAAATCCATAAATATTAAAGCTATTGTTGAAGCGTCTTTAGTAAAAAAGTTTTTAGTTAAATTAAAAAATTTTAATTACGAGTTGTTTTTTTCAAACTACTGTCATAGAAATAACAGACTTTTTTCCCAAAGTCAAAGAACTGTGTTCACAATGGAAATGACCTTGCTCTACAAAAAGTTGCCATTATGATTAACAGAGCTTAATTTGACGATTTATAGTCAGAGGCTTTCTCTCTCTCTCTCACACTCTTTCAAGCCGCGATAACAGAAACTCATTGTCATCGGTACGAAATTTTATTGATTTTGAGGTTACTGTATGATACGATTATCGCGAGATAATCGATACCCCGTTGTTGGCTTAACTGCTCACTTTTTTATTAGTCATTCGATTAAACATGAAAAAACAAATTGTACAAAAGCTCAAAAAGCAGTGTCATTATTATTTGTAGATCGAAAACTTTCCGATATCCTCCCGATTGTTCGTGCATTTTGTCATGTTAATCTGCAAATTTCGATTATTATTATTACAAGATCCATTAATTACAAAATTAAAATCTGCAGGAAACTTTTTAATGGGGTCGTACATTTTATAACGACAAATGTTTACAGAAACTGCGTAAAAAACGTCGCGTGACCTATTGTTAGATACAGTCGTCAGTAGCTACCAGCAAAACAAATACATCCGTCAGCTGTACACTGTCAGTCTTCCCTTTTCTAAGCGTACAGGCTGATTGGTAAACAAGTTCTTTTTCTCTCTCTCTCTCTCTCTTTCGAAGCGGCTCCTCCTCGGCGCTGTAAACAAGAGCAGATTCGGCACACAGAAAAAGGAGAGAAAGAAACCTTGCCCGTGTGGAAAAAGTCGAAGAAGCGAGGGGAGGCCGAGCATAAAAAACCAAGCGACGTTCAGGCGAAAGCGTCGAACTGACGCCTCTGTTAAACGTTATGCACATCTACAGTGTTTTGCTCGATATTTTTCGAATATTTATAAAGATTAATCTTTATTCTTTTCGACAAAAAATGTGCTTAGCCTTCAATAAAATACTAGAAGTTGAATCGGGGAAAAAATAAAATTTTAAATTCGGTTTTTGATGTATAATATATTTATTATCTTTATATTTTTGAAAAGTTATTGAAAAAAGATGTTTTGTTGGAAGCACATAAAACAAACAATATTCATCCTTGTTGTAAATACATCGAAGCAAGGAACGTCTCTTCCCAGTCGTCGCTATTCCCCGCAGCAAAGACGAGGCTCGCAAGTGCGCGTCTATGCGCAGAGAGACGCAGCCTCATCATACTTCGTGCGCGCGCGACGGGGCTAAAGACCTCGCGCTCGCGGCGACACACCTGTAGGTATTTCGCAGCGCAAGAGAGAGAAAGAGAGAGAGCCGATTGGCTGCATAGTTCTCGCACGGATGCTGCAGGTACAAGTCTCGGGACTGTCGTTACATCGCGGATCTCTGTTTTGTCGTCGCGGGGCAGATTCAGTGCTGAGATTAAATAATTTTAACACAACATTTTATGATTAGAATATACTTTCGTAAAAAATGTGAGTAACTGGTTTAATAATGCACCTGTATGTAATTGTTTTACATTACAAAAATGTCACTTTTGGTAGATTGATTGATGTCATTATAATATAACATTATAAAGTTAAAGCTAGTTGGCAAACATTGAACAGATAAAAAAAATTTTGTTGAAATTTGAATTTTAACAAGTGTATGTATCCGAAAGTATACGGATGAGATTACGTAACTTCGTTTGACGTTTTCTTCCAATTCCCGAACGAAACACTTGTTTATCCGCGGCGCCAACAGCCGCAGGTTATACACTGTGTATACGTGTACAATCTATAGATAAACTATATTAGTGGACACGAGGATTCGGTCTTTTCGGGCGGTGCACGTATTACACGCGCGCTGATTCAAGCAAAAGTTCTAGGTCACTTCGCGCGCGGCGTTTTCTCGTAGGCGGCTGCGCGCGCGTGCGTCGATTTATTTTTGGCAGCGATCGCGCGCGGGCTTCTCTCTCTCTCTCTCTCTCAAAAAGTTTTATATACCACGGTTGCTGTCTCATTCACTCCCTCTCTGGTTTGCTCTTCTTTCAAACAGGGGCTATTTCTATAATATCCTTGCCGCGCGCGGGGCAAATTATGTCGGGTATAAGATAGGCCCGAAAAGTACGCTGGTTCTCAATACTGAGCCCGCGAGCGCAATGTTTTGCTGACGATTCGCCGGGCTGTGCGCGTGCGCGGGTTATTTTTAGACGTATACGCGGTCTTTACTGAAATGCTGAGACAGTCGCGGTAGGGTTCTGGACGGCATGAGGCTTTTGATAGTCCAGTAAATAGTGTGTAGATTTTTCAAATTCAGAGTTGCATTCGGGTATTGTAAAGATATTGATTTACATGCAACAATTTTAATTTGTTAATTGAACAGAAAAAAGAAAATAATATTAATATTAACAGCTGTATCTTATCACCTAAAAACTGTAATTATTCAAAGAGTGACGTACATCATTGTTTAATTAAATAATTCATATATTACCCGTTATACCCACACTATTTCCTTCTCGCTCGATCCGATAACTCTATTTTTATATATATTTATTATGATATTCCCTCCTGCGCGTTAATTCTCAACGACGATCGCGCGGCCGCGCGTACACATATCTCATTCTTTTTTCGTCGCGGCGCGATTTTGGCGCCACTTTTCCTGGCGCCGCGCTATTTTCTCTTTATTTTTTTCTTCCCGGCGAATTTTCCCAAATTTACGTACTACGCTCGAGCTCTCTTTATATTATTATTATTATATCCACCACACGTCGCTATAGGCACTCTACACTTGCATTTTCGCGATCCATTAGCGCAAGGTTGGCCGCGCGTATATAATGAAAACGGTAACGTCCTCCATCTGGACGGCGCGCGCTTGATGCTAAAAGTAAATAGCGTTTCTCGTTGCGAAAAGCTCATTACGCGCTTTGGCCGCTAATTGCGCTTTTCCACTGCACACAGGCCGCCGATGGCGTTTGTTTCGTCATTTCCGGTCGGCGACACTTATATACGCCGGCGATAGCGCGCGATCAAATTTATCAGTTGTATACCGAGTTGATCGATATTTTTTTCGTGCAGGAGGATGTAGTCGGGTTACCGGACGGAATTCAATAGAGTTATCGAATTATCTTTCTTTTTTTTTGTCTATAGAGCGAGTTGAGCGCATTAGCTGAGCCATATAATGGTTGATACTTTTTACAGATATGAAATTTCCTATTTTGAAGTTGCGCATTGCAGTGACTATAGGTTCGGGTATATACAGCGTTGAGAAAGATACGAAACATCGACGAAAATATAAAATTGCATTCACGTAGTAAATATGTGATTCTCAGTATTAAAGTATGCATCAATTCATGTTTATTGCAGTATATTGTTCCAACGAAACCTGAATAAATCGGTATTTTTGTCAATCTAAAGAAAAGCATATAGCAAAGCTACCTCATCACACAACATTAGTTTCCTAATTTTTTCGCAATTTTGCTTGTAAGCAATGACGCACACCACCTGACTGAGACGCCAGACATCTTCACTGAAACTGCTGTATAGTTTACAGACGAGCACATTATAATACCTCGCGGTTATTTGAAAACAGCAACAGCGGCAAGCAGCTGATTCGCAAAAACTCTGAATGATTCATCGGTATGCACGCAAGCGCGCTCGTTTGTGTGTACCTAAGTATATAGGTATATAACATCGGCATCGCAGCATCAGGCAGCCTCCGCGACTATATAGTCCTCTCGCGGAAGCCGATAGAGACTCCCTCGTGCGGTGCTGCTGCACTTACCTCTCTCTCTCTCTCTCTCTCTCTCTCTCTCTTCTCTCCCCGCCTAGAAGAGCCACGCACACAGAACAAGTCCCTCGCTCTCAGCTCTGTCGAGGCGAGAAACCAGCGGCGGCGGCGGCAGCTCTTTCTCACCGTGCCAGCTCAGCTCTCTCTCTCTCTCTCTCTCTCTCTCTCTCTCTCTCTCTCTCACTCGCTCTTCCTCGAGAGTGTCTATTTACGAGTTGTCCGGCGCCGCGATGTCCGGTGTAAAAATACATCGCGCGCGCTGTGGCCTGTGTGTGTGTGTATACTCTAGGGGCTCGCGAGAAAGAGAGAGCAGGCACGTAGTCGTCGTCGGCAGTGGCGGCGGCGCTCGTTCGGTCTTTCTCTGACGTGGACGTCGTCGTCGTCGTCGTACTCGTCGGCGTCGTCGTCGGGGTTGGCTGGCTGCCAGCGGCGCGGTATATGGCCGCGCAGATAGGAGCGTCGCTCCAAAACATCCGACGAGCAGAGAGAGATAGAGCTTTTGTCGTACTTAGGGCGCGCCGATGCTGTTTTTCGCGTTTGCAGTACGTACGTAGCGAATTGTTTGCTTAAACAGCATCAATTTTCGAGAATAACGTTAATTTTTTTTGTGAAAGATCATGTTGTTAGCAAATTATATAATTAACTTGATGACAGGGTTTGTTTTGGAAGAAAAGCTGAAATTGCAATTATTATTTTGATATTTACTTTCATCAACTTGTTGAATCTCTGTAGAATGTTTTACAGAGGAATATTAGTTTTTAAACTTGGCAATTGTTTCTTAAAATATTTATCTGTTATAAATTGTTTTTACATCTGAAAACTCGTCTTTTTTACCGGAACACAATTCTTAAATCAACAGGTCAAAGTGGCTCTCTACCTAGAAGCACGTACCTATTGTCACTTCAGATTTTCTAATGTATCCTGGGAACGTTTAGTAGTAACGTATTCTTAATTATGATGTGCAAAATGCGCTCCAGTAGTTCCCTCTCTTTTCATCTACAACTTTACACACAGATCTCGGCATAGAACCCGTGGGATCCCTTAATTGAAATTCGATATGAGCTCGTAGGTAGGTAGAAATAGAAGGGTTCTATCCCTGTCAATACTTGTTTTTACGACGTCTCACTTAGGAGAGGTGATTCTCTCGGAAATTTTTCTGAATGTAGCTTCTCTCTCTTGAGGCCTACCTATATAAGTACGGGACTTTGTCGGCAACGCTATGAATGAATCAGGAGTTTTCGTGTGCGTGCGTGTACCTCGCTCTGGGCTTACGGGGATTTTCGAGCGACGTTCCAAGAAGCGCGCGCGTTCCGGTTTTAGACGCGGAATGTTTCCGACGTCTTGTCCGAGCGATGGGGAACGCTGATGCACGATTTTTTGAAGGCGCGTGAGCCAAGGGCGGCCTCACTTTACTTCGTTGAAATTCGAAATGAACACTCTGAAAAATCATTCTGATCTCGTCACAGAGTTGCTTTGGATTTTCCGGTATTTCTCTCATTCCCGGAATAGAATAATTATATAGACTCTGCGCGCGCGGCGCATTACAATCCGCGCAGCTATATAACGCTAAGTAAATTTATTGCATAGTTACATAATTCGCTTTGGTATATAGAAAATAGGAAAGTATATAGCGCCGTCACGCCTCTATAATACGAAAATTTCTATTACAACGATCCAAGGAGCGGGGCGCCAACAGCATTCGACACGATTCCCCCTGCGCATATAGACTTACTCGGCTGCGCGTGTGTCGATGAATCAAACTCGGCTCTCTTCCACCAATCTCCTGCCGCTCGCTCGGCTCTCGATGAATGAACTCGATCTTTCTCTCCCCGGCGCCTTATCTCCAAAATAATCTGGCCGATGCGCCAAACCGGCGTCTCTATATCATCTTTCTCCGAATGAAAATACGCTCCTCCTCGCGCCTCTCCCTTGCACCCATGCACACACACACAGAAAGACGACGCTCGTATTTTCGGAGCGCGATGTCTTGCTCCTTTTTGCGCGCGTCCTCGTGCAGTCTGCGCCGCACGCCATTGTTTTGTGTCTCGGCTGTCTGGACGCGAAAAATCCGACGGTGGCAGGCGCTCTCTCACTCTCTAGAACGTTATGATATTTTTAAGCCAACCCGGCCGCGAGAGGGACGAGCTTCATAAACAGGGGGCAGAGCGAGATAGAGAGGGACGATTTCTGCATTCCTCGGCCGCTGTGCAGAGAGGCGCTCGCTTTCATTCATATAATTGTTCATTCACTTTTATGACGATCCCTATCTTGGGGAATGGCGTTTGTTATAACAATGTTGCAGCCGCGGCCTCTCCTGGGCCCGTGTTTCCGAATAAAAACGTCGAATTTATAGGCTGATTGCCATCGGGGACGGATCGCGGGTATATTAGGATTGATAGAATTACTTGTGTTGCAATGGAGTGATCTGAAACTTCTGTTTAATCGGAGATTTTTATCGAGACACAAGCGTGTTCCCAGACTTTCGTCGAATTGTTTATCATACGTGAAAATTTATGACACCCCCAACTGTTTGTTCTGAAAGAGAGAAAATAAAATTTTGGGTTTTCACATCGCACAACGATAGTAGACAAAACACAACATATTTTTCACGTAATCTACGTATTTTCCCAATACATTTCTTAGTAAATTTGAAAAATTAAATTAACTGATAGTGTAATAATATCCGCGAAAGTTACTTTCGCCATGACGAGGTATGTCGCCATGTAAGCTTGAAAAGAATGTTCTCAAACAACTCGTCCAATATCCTGTTAATGTTTTCAGGAAGCATGACTAGTGCATCGCAAAGATAAAATGCTCGTTGAAACATTAATTAGCAGAAACTCATAAATAAAAAGTAAACAACTGGTCGGTTATTCCTTCGATTCAATAAGAAAAGTTTTTTTTTCTTCAAATCATACGTTCCATTTAAACCACTGCATACTTGTGCATTATGTTTCTATGTTTACAACTAAGTGGATTTCTATTTCCCAGATCGATATAATCTAAAATTAGAAGAAAAAAAGAGTTGATCCATTGTGAAAAAAAGCTCCAGATGAAAAAGCCCATCATCTGAATAAGAGCACGGCACTGAGTGGTCCCGTACCAAGCTATATAGCAATAAATAATCAGCCCGAGCGCCGGCGGCGCCGTCAGGGCGCTTATATATACTCGCACGCTTGCGTCCCTCATCGAAATCCCGATTAATCAACGCGCGCGCGCTCTACTGCGGCGAATCGACGACCGCTCGCTCGCTCCCGCGTGCGTGTATATATTTTGCATCCGCTTATAAATACCTCGTGCGCGTGTGTATATACCCCCCCGTTACTCACCGCGACAAATAAGGATTTGCGAGCGACTATCGAATCGGGGGCTGCTCTGCTGCTGCAAGCAACCGAAATCGCGCTCCTGTACTATGACATCACGCGCTCTGCGAACTCTTTGACGTCACGGGAGTCTCTGACTCGCAAGAGCACGGGGACGATTGCCGTGAGTAGTAATGGATGATATTTATGGGGTGGATTAATTTTTTGCTGAATCCGGTCATTTTTGGAAATTCAACGTGTAATTTATAAAATTTATAGATTTATTACAATGCTGTCTGAGAGTAGCTCCCAAATGATTAATGAAAGAAATTTGAACTTCAACGAAAGAGCTTTAATTCCTTTTTTAAAAATTAAAAAAATTTTGATTCCTTCAAAAGTTACAAGGGTTTGAAGTTGATCGTCGAAAAGGCATGAAAATACTCTCAAAGCGGGCGCTGCCGATTTCTGCGATTTTTGCGTTTTTAATATTTTTCGACGATCAACTTCAAACCCTTGTAACTTTTGAAGGAATTAACATTTTTTAATTTTTCAAAAAAGAATTAAAGCTCTTTCTTTGAAGTTTAAATTTCTTTTTGAACTTTTAGGTTGACAGATTTTAGAAAAAATGGCTGGTTTTTGAAAAGAATGACTTTTTTTGACTATTTTCTCAAAAACTAGAATCTGTCGAAAGATACCATTAAATTTAGCGTGCACATATTTTTTTCTTATTTAGTAAACCCCAAAAACCAAGAAAATCCTTCTCCCATGTGTGTGCCTTAAAAAAATTTTTTTTATTTTTTGAAGACGTAAAAGGGAAATAAAATAAAGACATTGTAGGAAACGCGAACGTCGCACTCAATAATCAGAAATTTCATTTTATCAGTAGAATGCAGTATTTATAAGCTATCTGAAACTCGGAAACGAAATAGAAAAGGAAAAATACAGTCGTACGAGCGTCATTCGGCCGCTTCCTGACTCTCTAGCTGACGCACGAATTTCCTGCTAATAAATTTGTTGCAAGCGAGGCTAATGAATAAATGCATTAAAATAAAGCTAAAAAATGCTTCTTCGATCTTTTATATATCTTAATACTTGATCATACTGACTGGTTAATTTTGTTTGTTTGCAGCCACCTGACGCGGACGACGACATGGGAGGACCCGCGCAAGACCGCCGCGGCGGCGAGCGTCGCTGCCGTGGCCGCAGCCGTCGAGAGCGGCAAGTCGAGCACCCCCGTGGCCGGTAGCCCGGCCCTAGGACCTTTGCCCGACGGCTGGGAACAGGCGCGGACGCCCGAGGGTGAGATCTACTTCATCAACCACCAGGCGCGCACAACCTCCTGGTTCGATCCCCGAATCCGTGAGTGCCGATCTTGACAGACACAGATTCGTCTGATTATTTTCACGAGCGATTATGTATAAACGATGGCAATTTTTGTTTTACAGCGACGCATCTTCAAAGAGCTCCGACCTCTGGTGCCATGCTGCCTCAAAACTGGCAACTGGTCCAACAGCAATCTCCCGCCGGTCTGCAAAGCAATCAAACGCTCCAAGCCTGTCAGCAAAAATTGCGCCTTCAGTCCCTTCAAATGGAGCGTGAGCGTTTGAAGCAGAGGCAGCAAGAAATCATGCGACAGGTCAGTTCGGTAAATATCTTTTCTTTACATTACAACTCTTACACACCAAATCAGCTCATGTATAGAAATTTTATGTAGTGATATTTTTATATTTTTATCTGCTATATACCTATACATCAGCTTTTTTGATTCCTTTGAGCTCTATTTATATTTCCCTTCTCGTTGTATATTTCAATTGCTTGGTACGCTTACAGCAAGAATTGATGCTTCGACAAAGCACAACAGATGCTGCTATGGATCCATTTTTGTCAGGAATCAATGAACAGCATGCTAGACAAGAAAGTGCAGACAGCGGCTTAGGTCTTGGTTCTGCTTATTCTCTGCCACATACTCCCGAAGACTTTTTAGCAAATATTGATGACAACATGGATGGCACTAGTGGTGAGTGACAATTAAATCCTAATTATTCAATTTATGTTGTACAATAAAAATTCCAATGCCTGATATCTTGATACTTTTAAATTAAAATAACATTAAAAAATATATGTTCTTCACTTAACAAATCTTCCAACGTCAATTTTTTCATTATAAATAAATATCTTACGTTGAAAAGTTTTCCTAAAAATAGGTTTGTTTGAATATTTACTTAATTTTAATTAATTTCTATGTAGATATGATTAGTTACATGTACTAATAAAGAATTTTGTACAGAAGGAGCTCCAATGGAAACACCAGATTTATCAACATTGAGTGATAATATCGATTCAACGGATGACCTTGTGCCTTCTCTTCAGGTACCAATCTTTTATTAATTTTTTATTTTTTCAAAATTTAATTTCATATTATAAAAAATATTAATTCTATTCAGTTGCATTGAAAGCCTAATAAGAGGAAATTAAGAAATTATTTTAACATAAAATAACATAGAAATTTAATATAAAAAATAGTGTAATTACATAATTTATGTCACTATATAAAGGACAAATTTAATATTCGATATTATTAGACACTTTAAATAAAAGTACAAAGCATAAATAAAATAATTATCTTTTCAGCTTGGTGAGGATTTCAGCAGCGACATCCTGGAAGATGTGCAGTCTTTGATTAATCCAGTAGGCAATAGTACCAAGCCAGAGAATATCCTTACGTGGTTGTAGTGTCCTTAACTAATTAATAATAGATGCAAGGATGTCATAAACGTGTTGAAAGGCAGCTCAATGCATCTATCGAAGGATTCTACACTCATCAAAGTCAATACTCCTTACGGGACATAAGTGCATAAGAACTAATCGAATATTTAGAGCCTACAAAGTTCGTTTACACATTTATACTTTTTAACGAATGTATGCATATATGAATCAAACTTTGTGTAAATAGCTCCTCCATTGCTGCAGAGACTGCACAATATTGGATAAGAAGCGAAAATTCTAACTTCAGCAATACACTATTTTAAGGACATAAAGTTAGGTCAAATAAAAAGAGGCCAAAGTAGCTACTGCGGCAAGATAAAATGACGTTCCTGTCCATGCAACTCATTCTATCATTTGGATCATTAAATCAAAGAAATTTCTGATATCATGACATATCAGATTTAGTCAGATTTTAAGTATTTACAAAAAATATCTTTATTGGTAACATTTTATTTTTTCATTTACTTTTTAAAAAAAACTCAAAGTCGAGCTTTCATAAACAATTTTTTTTTCATTTTAACTTACAAGTAATCAGCTGAAAGAGGATTTCTTTCATTTTTAGATCTCAAAAATTTTAAGTTTGACAAAAGGACAGTAACGTCACGAAATAAAGCATTTTTTAGCAATAAAAGAAGGTTCGAATTTAGAGTTTTTATAAAGGGCGAGATATATATAAAATTGCAAACTGAACGAAGTTGTGCTGATACAAGCGAGTATCGCAGCCTTTAAACGATGTTCGTAAGATAACTAAGTGCCTTGACCTTGCAATCAATTAAACGAAATCCGGCGACAGGGATTGTCGCTTTTTAAAGGTAATAACCGTCCATATCAATTTGTTTATGCGAAGAATTAGCAATTGTTGAAAAGCGTATATCGTGTTTTTAGATGATCTTTTAAATATTTGAAGATTAAGCAGAGCGAGAGCAAAATAAAAGTATATATATATTTTTTTATATATAAAGTCTATACTTGTTACGGATTACCAGTTATTTGAATGAAGATATAAAGGAAAATGAAAATGGACCGTGAAAATTTGTTAGATTGTAAAATTCTCTTACGTCTTATATAATATAACTGCGCAGCTATATACAACGAAGTTATTAAGGAAAGGAAATTATATGATATTTGCAGAATACCGAAATATTTTTAGCTTTAAGGGCTTCTTTCGCCTGTCTCCTATTTTACGGAGATGTGAAACAGGAAGACAGAACGATTTGATGTACTTTCTTTTTTTATTAAGAAAACACAATGTATTAATTTCATGTATCGACTGCTCGTTTTTTTCTTTTATGTATTGAATAATGTCGGTAAATTTGATATTACACCTTTACATGTAATTAAGTTTATGGCAGTTTAGTAAGTATTCGTGAGGTTTCGAGAGAGAGAGAAAGAGAGAGAGAGAGAGAGAGAGAGACAGAGAGAGAGGGAGAGAGAGAGAGAGAGAAAGAGAGAGAGAGAGAGAAAGAGAAAGAAAAAGAGAGAGACAGAGAGAAAGAGAGAGAGAGAGAGAGAGAGAGAGAGAGAGAGAGAGAGAGAGAGAGAGCTTAACAGCAATATGTTATTTAGAGTTTAACTCATAAGTACCTAGTAGTTACTAAAAAAAAAATTTATAAAAAAAAATGAAGCTTACAAATATTTATAAAGTTTATATCATTTTTAATATTTTTAAACTAAGAAAAAATTTAATATTTTGAAAATTTTCTTTTTATAATATAGAAGTATATTACAATAATGGTCTTATTAATATCTTCAAAATAATATTTTACAGATTCATAATTTAAAGACTGACGATGATGTAGATGAAATACAATATGTATTTATTGAAGGGTATGTATGCATATATATCTATAGATACAAAAATGATTACACTATATGATTTGTATATTAATTTATTTATATATGTTCATTACAGAGAAGCAGTTGATGCTCAAGAACTTGAACAACTTCTTGAGGATAGTTTACAATCCAGAGAAGAAATGATTGAACAAGGTTTAATCCAAGTTGGAAAGCGAAAATTAGATTTAAATGATTTTGATTTTAAGCTCCTGAGAACATTTGAAGCTCAGTCAAGAGAAGAACTTGAGCTAAAACGAGAAGAACATAAACAAAAAATGAAAATATACCAGATGCAGCTAGAGAATTGCAAAGAAATACACAAAGAAAAAATGAAAATTCTAAAAACTAAATTGGTTGAAGTACAACAGAAAGTTCATCATATTGACCATGTCATATGCAATAAAACATTGAATAGGAGATTTAAAAGTGGACCAATTTAAATTTAATTAAATATTTGTTTAACGTAATTTGAAGTAGTAAATTTGAAAGAACCTGAATAAAATTGAATCAAATGTGTATAATTTATGTAATTACATTTTATATCTATATGATGGATATTACTTTTTATTCTATAAAATTAGAATTAAAATAAAGTTATAATTAATTCGTATAATTACTCACAAGATAGTGTAAAATTACTTTTTATTTTAATAAATAAAATAATTTATAATTATTACCTTTATTATTTATTATTGACTATGTAAATTGAAATATATAATTGATATAAATTTACTTTTAACAACCATCTAAATTATTTGATATAGGTATATACTCAACAATAACAATACGTTTTACTTAGGAAAGAAGTCTGGCAATTTTATAGTAATAAAATCATATTTACAAAAAGGATTTAATACATAAATTTGTCGAATATTACAAATATGTTTAATGAATAAAAAACTATATACAAGTACTTTTCTCATTAAATGGAAAGTGATAGTAAATGGTAATTTTTATCGACGATTTTTATTTCAAGCATTCTACTGATAAATAAATTTGTGTTTATATATGCACTAACATCTTGCTAAATCAGTAATAAAAGTCACGTAATTGATAAAATGATAAGATTGTAATCACGGTTTTAATATATTAGATTGAATCGATGGCAATTGTATTGTTATTCTTATTAACAAGAAGCATTGCCAAAAGCATCCGTTATTCTGAAATTATCATTTACTCAAGAACATTGCCAGTGACAGTGTTTCATTTAACCAATATTTATTCAGATTGTGACAAATAAAAAAATGAAGCTGTTTACATATTATATTACAGTGATAAGTGTGATCTCGATATTTGTCAGTAAAACTGAATGTGCAAGTAAAGTATCATTTTAGTTATATATTTTAACGTTTCAAGCCATTTTTAAGGATGTTATCCGGAAAATCTTATTTCTTATGATTTTTGTGAAACTTGCCCAGAAAGCATAATTTAGTGTCCTTATTCCAGTACGCAAAGTTGCAGCGTATACAAAATAAAAGCTCGTTTAAAAAATACATTTTGATTTACTATCAAAAAAATTTTGTTTTTTTTTTCAACCGTGAGGCATAAGACTAGAAATCAAGAGGAATAATATGTCGGTATATAATTTTCAATATATATGGCAAGCGGGATTAATTTCAGAGACTATATCATAGCAACACGTGTAAGTGGTATTTACTTCAAATAATTTCGTATCGACATGTTTTTTCTTACAAATGTCATTTTTTATTATTTTTGGAGTCACCTATAAAAATCAAGGGTTTCCATCATAAAAAATATTTTTAGATCATAATAATATTTGCCATATTGATCAATTTTGCACCACTGCCAACGGCGGTGTTTCGGATTTTTCGTATTTTTTCTGGTTATTATGGTCTATAAGAAGGACAAAAGCCAGCTTATACTTATGAGACAATCCAGAATTTATTTCAACTATTCACATCCCCAAAACCGGTCAAAATTTCTTTTGAAGGCACACCTTCCGAGCAGACCTTCTTTCTTATGTCACAAAAAATACGGAAGAATCGTGTACAATTAAAAACGACGGACTTAATTGTCTCACTTTTTTTTTAAAGTCCCCCGAAACGATTTACTCAAAGTTTCAAAAAAGAAATTGAAACTAGAAAGAGCTTTCATTCCCCTTTTTTGAAAATAAAAAAAATGCACAAATCGCAGGAATCAGCGGCGCCGACTTTGAGTGCAGACATTTTTTAATTTTCAATAAAGGGAGTAAGCTCTTCCTTTCTAGTTTCAATTTCTTTTTTGAAACTTTGGTTAAATCGCTTCTGGGCTAAACGGCTGAGGTTTAAAGACATTATCTTGACAACTTTCAACTTAAAAGAAAAGAAAAATGTTCCATATATTTTGTGGCATTAGAAAGAAGAAAACCCGTGTCCAGAAGGTATAATGCCTTCAAATAAAATTTTCACCGGTTTTGGGGACGCGAAAAATTTAAATAAATTCTGGATTTTCTTATATAGCAACAAAGGTCATTAGATACGTTCTACTTTGCTCTGAAATATGGCTACACCCTCATATCTATCTACCTTTTAAGTAAGGAGGATTGAATTGGATTCCTGGGTATTACCACTGTCTCCGGAGAACGTCCTTAAGTGATATAGTACAAAATAATACTCGTGGTATGGGAACTCTAACTATTTAAGAATTTAAGAATTGTTTCTCTTTTTATTCGTAGTAATTTCGCAGGTAAAGAATAATTAATGATTTAATAAGATATGTAATATCGTATAAAGTACGTATATGTATGTACCCGTTTGTATATGTATATATCAAAGGGTATGAAATCGCCCTGCTTGCCGTTGTGTATATATGTATATAGGTGCGGAATCATACACACGCGGAATAATAACGGATATTTTAAAAAATACAAAACTATACAGTTAAAATTTCTCTAATAATAAATGTTCATTTACACTGACTATTCGCTTAACCATCCCACGAATAGATTATATTGTATAATTATTTAATATATACATTCAACTCACAAAAGCAACAAATATACGAGTGTATAAAACTAAATACGAATATTAATTTAAAATTGTTATTATCAGAAGGTGAAGGTGATTGTCAGATCTTTATTGAAGGTGGGAAAGAAATATCCGCATATGAGTGGAAATATGATTATGTCTTAAATTCTATTCTTGACACGACACCGTCGGATACAGTTATTTTAAACTTTACCTGTAAAAATAATCGCTATAAGTACGAAATTGTCGGAATGAACGATGACGATTATGTGAATTTATATTCCCCTGGTGGTGATCAAATTTTAATGTATATAGATAAGTATTTTCGCAAGTATGAGGATAAAGAGGTAATAATTTATCTTTCACGATCTTAAATTTACAAATAAAGAATAATAGTGAATAATCAAATTTAGGAATTTTCTATAGATATTCTAATAAACATGCAGTACTTACAAGACATAATATTTTCGTTATAACATATTTTTAATTATTAAACATTAGACTTATCAATTTTTTATTATAGACTTCGACTTCAATAAAAATACGAATAGAATTTGAATGTGATAATGGAAAATCTCGTACAATAGTAAGTATTTAAATTTAAGAGTTCACGCGATTTGATAATAATTGTGCGTATATTATAAGATATATTAAAAATCTATAATAATTTTTTTTTTTTTCAGACATTTGTACAGCCTATAGAAGATACTAATAATCACTCGCCAACGTTTTTGAAAGCTCCTTACAAGTACACCCTACCAATGCCAATCCCGAAGGGATTCGATTTCAAAGTTTACGAGTCAATAATTGCCCGGGATGTCGATATAACGAACAGTCGTGTGACGTTCAAGTTTGACCCAAATGAGAAAAATATAACGGATGGATTTTTAATTGCACCATTTGGCAAAGAGACAAATAACCCAAAGAATTTCCCAGCTGTGCTAAAGACATCAAAAACAATAGATTTGGAGGAAGATATCACTTTTAAACTCTTTGTTACGGTAATAATACAGAACATTTTATATTCATGAAAATATACTTCATAATTTCTGCGTTATGCTGCGATGAAATGCGTTTAAAAAACTAATAATTTTAAATTTCATCAACGCTATTTATCATCTCATAAAGTATTATAACAAATGAATTGGGTAAGCTATTATCACTTAAAGTAGGAGAATTTAATAAGAAAAGTATAGTTTCTATAATAAACAGATTCATGAAATTAGATTAGTATCTGCGAAATTAACTGTTAATCCCTTAAAAGTTTTTAATTATCAAATATGTCATTTGTAAAATATGAAAAATTGGCAAAAATTAAAATAATTTTTAAAAAATTACTATTTTATAAACAAACAAACTGTAATAATTTACGTTGGAAATACTTATATTTAATACATACATCATTTTTAGGACAATGGAGATCCAAAACTAACTTCAGAAACTACTGTAACAATTGCCATTGATAAAGAAAATTCAGCTCCTCGATTTGCTGAGCCACTTTACGTTGCAGACCTTACATCCTTGGATTATCGTAAAGTATGTACAATAATTTGGCTATAATTCGTTTTATGACTATTAGTAACATCAGTAATCATATTTTAGGTTGATAAGGTCATGTTGCAATTTAAAGAAGGTAAAAACGTCACGTTGACTCGTGGGTACGGTGGTGTTAAGGACTTCGAATTACAAGGAATTTCCGATGGTAAATATTGTCTTATCATTTATTATTTTTTAAACTAAGTAATTAAAAGCTGTTTGGAATTCGTAACTAATAGCACGTGACTATAAGCGATTGTACGTCCACATACTGAGTTTTGGGCTTTGAACTTTGGACTTTGGGCAATGTGTAAAAAATCTTTGTCGGTCATCTTGTAAATTCACAACCCGTGGTTGGAGACGAACAGGCCTTACTTCTATACCTACAACTGAGTTGAACTGAGTACTGACTAACCTTATAAAATTGACTACGGGTTGTGAATTTACAAGATGACCGACAACGATTTTTTTACACATTGCCCAAAGTCCAAAGCTCAAAGCCCAAAACCCAGTATGTGGAAAGTCCCTTACATACTCAAGAAATTTGATTATACGTCTACTTCGAACGTGGTTCGACTAATTTTATGTATATAGTTAATTAAAAAAAAATAACTTTTAAGTAATTTATATATTCGGGAGGATTTAATTTATTTTGGTGTTACTTAGAAAATAAGCAGCATTTCCACTTGAGTCACAGTAAATCACCGGAAGATGGTATTAATATATACGTAGAAATAAAAAATATCACAGAAAAATTCTTAGCCCAAAAAGAGCTTTCTGTAATCTTAACGGTTAGTAAAATATTAAAAGTCGTACTATAATTTATTATTTGACTAATAATATTTAAATATAAAATTTCCTTATTTCCAGGCTGTCAAAGAAAAAATAGAAGGAAAAACTGTTCTTCAAATTTTATTACCGGGTAATTTTAATCTTCCATTATAAATTTTCGATATTTCTGAAAATTAAAAATGTAATATATTTTAAGCTTTTTTCAACTTTTAAATATTAGTACTTACTGAACATTTAAAAAAACTACTAGGTATTGAAAAGGTGGAAAAAAAATTGGTATAAATATTGATTTGCAGTAATATACAAAAATAAATATTGCATATTGTTTTCATCAATATTGCTTAAAATTAAAATTGAATGATATGTTGAACAAACCAAATCTTACAAAAACTATAATTATTTTCAGAAATTTCTGATAATAAAATGCCCGTCACGGAAAAATCCAGCAGCAGTAAAATAAATAATGTCGAAAAGGATCAATCTACCAATGGCTTCATGGTGGCTACAATATTATTATCTCTTATATGTCTAGGTCTTTTAGGATACGTTATTTTTTTACACGTAAAGCCTAGATTCTCATAATTGTAAGAGTAAAACAAAAATTTACACTTGAATAAGTTTTTATTCATTCTACGAACTTACAGAAAAAAATTTATCATAGTACAGGTGAATGTAATTTAACAAAACTTTAATTAAAATGTTTTAACGAAATGCTTTAATTAATCAGATATAGTATTAATTTTTATCCGATAATGTTAAATGATTAGAAATATTAAACATTAAGCATGCTAAAATCCTCTTGCCTATATGATAAAAATTTATTTTGATCTGCTTAAAAAATTATGTACAACTATATACTATGTAAACTTTGGAGGCTTAAATAGAATAAATATGGTGTGAATGAAAGATAATGATATATATAGTAATATACTTAATAATATTTATAAGATCTGTTCATTTTGTTAATATTAATTTTTGTATTATTATTTTGTAAAATTTTTATATGAATAAATATTAAAGTCTCCGTAATCCGATTTCATCCGAGATTTTTTAATAAAAATCTTCTAAATTTTTTCATTTGAATAGGAAGAGAGCAGTATAAAGTTCAACTTCTTCCATAACCAGAAAAGGTTCATACAAAAAATTAACACTTAGAAATAGATATTTGGTGTAAGAGCAACAATCGCAGTATCAAAGTTATTTTTTGTGACCTCCTTTTTTCTTCTTGAATTAATAGGTATATTTTTTAATAATTTTTGTACAGCTTTTTAAAACTTTTGGCAGCTTAGTATGATCCAAAGCGAAAAATAATGTGTGTGTGTGTGTATTGAATCCACACTCGCTATACCTACTCGGAAGAGCCTTATATATATTTTTACCAT